>CAUYSK010004472.1:0-42640 GCA_963575035.1 Avahi laniger | reverse complement strand
GGTTCTGTGTTCCTCACAGAGCTGGGCATGTGAGAGGGCCTGGGAATATTAGTGAGAAGAAGGCTTGGCCCTCGGGTTTGGTTAAAAGAGTGAGACTAGAAAAACCTTGGAAAATGGAACAGTTAATATCCATCTGTCGATTGGTCCATCCGTCCATCCATCCTTCCATCCATTTATCCTTTCATCCACCATCCATCCATCCATCCATTCTTTCTTCCTTTTTTCATCATCATCCTTCCTTCCCTCCTTCATTTATCTGTCCATCCATTTATCTATCTATTCATGTATCCATCCATCCATCCATGCATCCACCTATCTATCCATCCACTGATTCATCCATTCATCTGTCCATCCATCCACCTATCCATCCATCCATCCTTCCATCCACCTATCCATCCATCCATCCATCCACCTATCCATCCATCCTTCCATTCATCTGTCCATCCATCCATCTATCTATCCATCCACCGATTCATCCATTCATCTGTCCATCCATCCACCTATCCATCCATCCATCCATCCACCTATCCATCTATCCATCCACCTATCCATCCATCCATTTATCCTTTCATCCACCATCCATCCATCCATCCATCCATTCATCATCCATCCATTCATCCATCCATCCATCATTTATCCTTTCATCCACCATCTATCCATCCATCCATTCTTTCTTACTTCCTTTTTTCATCATCATCCTTCCTTCCCTCCTTCATTTATCTGTCCATCCATTTATTTATCTATCCATGTATCCATCCATCCATCCATGCATCCACCTATCTATCCATCCACCGATTCATCCATTCATCTGTCCATCCATCCACCTATCTATCCATCCATCCATCCATCCACCTATCCATCCATCCATCCATCCATCCATTCATCTATCTATCCATCCATCCATCCATCCATCCTTCCATTCATCTGTCCATCCATCCATCTATCCATCCACCGATTCATCCATTCATCTGTCCATCCATCCACCTATCCATCCATCCATCCATCCACCTATCCATCCATCCATCCATCCATCCACCTATCCATCCATCCATCCATCCACCTATCCATCCATCCATCCATCCACCTATCCATCCATCCACCTATCCATCCATCCATCCATTTATCCTTTCATCCACCATCTATCCATCCATCCATCCATCCATTCATCCATCCATCCATCCATCCATTTATCCTTTCATCCACCATCTATCCATCCATCCATTCTTTCTTCCTTCCTTTTTTCATCATCATCCTTCCTTCCCTCCTTCATTTATTTGTCCATCCATTTATTTATCTATCCATGTATCCATCCATCCACCTATCCATCCATCCTTCCATTCATCTGTCCATCCACCTATCTATCCATCCACCGATTCATCCATTCATCTGTCCGTCCATCCACCTATCTATCCATCCATCCATCCATCCACCTATCCATCCATCCATTCATCCATCCATCCATCCATTCATCTGTCTATCCATCCATCTATTCATCTATCTATCCATCCATCCATCCATCCATCCATCCTTCCATTCATCTGTCCATCCATCCATCTGTCCATCCATCCATCCATCCACTCATCTGTCCATCCATTCATCTGTCCATCCACCTATCCATCCATCCATCCATCCACTCATCTGTCCATCCATCCCCCATCCAGCCAACCCCTGTTGAGCATCTGGCTGGACCTGTTGACTCAGCCCATCACTGGACGTCAGCTCTGGTTGGCAGCATTTTTTGTCTGACATGGTTGCTGCCGCAGCTCGGTGCTCAGACAGTGCTTGCACGTAATAGGTGCTCAAATAATTTCCGATTTGACAAGATTGGGGCAGAGACTGGGGTTTGGGTTGGGTCTGTCTTGCCCAGTCTCCTCCTGGTCTGTTTCCATGGCACCAACACCTCCAACACCCTCCCAGTCCCGTCTCACCCCCTGGGATGTCGGCTCCGCGGGGGCGGGGCCTTGGGGTCAGTTATTTGCTGGTGCGTCCCCAGCACCCGTCACACACTGGGTACTTGCAGGGCGTGGAGGACAGAGCTGTGAGCCACCGGGCCCGGCGAGGCTCGCCCTTGCCACGTCCCAGGGGCTTTTTGCGTCTCAGGACTCACTTGAGGGCCTCCTTCCTGAACCGTCCTGTGCCAAGAGTCCCTGCCGAAGGTGGCCGTCGAATACTTGGCCGGTTCCCCGATGTTTACAGCGTGGTAGGAAGTAAACGCGCAAGGCAAGGCATGAACAGCCAGGTTCACCGCAGCTAGTGTTCGGCTGCGTCTCACTGCACCACCCAGGACCATGTCTGCCCGGGAGTTCCGCCTGGCTGTGGAGCTTTCGTTGAGTGAATATCGATTAGATGCCTACTACGCACCGGGCTCTGGGGAGAGCGGTGAACCAAACAGACTGATGGAGCACCTGCTGAGCAGACGGGGTCTCCCAAACACACGTCCACCAGGAACCTGTGAACGTGGCCCTATTTGGAAAGAGGGTCTTCGCAGGTGTCGTGAGTTACAGTGGGCGCGAAATCCAACACGACCGCTGTCCTTACGAGAAGGGGAGACACACCGAGTAGGAGCCACGGGGAGGAGGAGGCCGTGGGAGCACAGAGGCAGAGATGGCAGTGACGCAGCCACACGCCGGGGGACGGGAGCAGAAGAGGCGAGGAAGGCCCCTCCCTGGAGCCCAGAGAGAGCGAGTCCCGCCGACACCTGGGTTTGCACTTCCGGCTCCCGAAGGACGATGGGAAACATTGCTGTTGTTTTCAGCCACCCAGTCTGCGGTCCTGCAGCCGGGAGACCAGGGCACCTGCTGCGCGCCCGGCCCCGCGCCGGGGATTCAGCCGGAGCGAGCACGTATTCGAGTGGGGGGGCGGCCAGGGCTTCGTGTGGGGCCCTGGACAGGCCGGGTGGGGCTGGGGCTGACGCACGCTGTTCCCACCACCGCGGTGCCTCCCGCCCAGGGAGGCTTCCAGAGCACCCGGAGGCGCATGTGCCGTGGGCGCTCTGTGCCTGGCGGGCTGGGTTTTAATCCGGAGGCCCCCCCACCTGCCAGGGGTTCCAGAGTCAGCGCCGGTTAGTTCCCAGATCTCTGGCCCGTGCGGCGCAGACAGCTCCGCCGCCTCCCGTCGTGCCCTCCGAGGCACCCCCGCCTGCCCCGCTGCCCCAGGCGCTAATTCCACCCTCCCTGGCGCCCACCAGGCTGCTCCCGACACGGGAAATCTGTGGAATGTGTCTCGGTGCCATCCCGCCAGAGCTGGAGGCAGGGTGGGGCAGGAGGCCCCGAGGAAGCTTCCAGCCCCAGGAAGGGCCTCTGCCCGCCAGCTGGAGGGTGGACGCACGGGTGGTGGTTTCGGGCATCACTCGCCTGCCGGGCAGATTCCTTCACTGAGCACCTACTGCGTGCCAGGCACCTCGGGGGCTCTTAGGCGCGAGGCATCAGGAAGGAGGGTGGCTGAGACGGCGGAGCGCGTGTCCCTGCCGTTGTCCTGTGGATCTGCACGCCTCACCGAAGCGGCACGGCGCCGGGCACTAGGGGACGTGGGCCAGCGGGTGGGCAGGTGTCGCCAGGTCGGACCGCGGCTTGCGGCAGCGAGGGCCCTTGCTGTGCGTGCTGCCTCCTGCGCAGGCGCGGTCCAGGCCCCCTGCGTGCCGTGCACGGCCAGTGCCCTCCGGGGCCGCGTGTGGCGTTTGCTGTCACCTTGGCAGGGTGGCCCTCGGGGGCCGGAGGGCGTCTGGTGTCTGGCGCCACCTGGGCCAGCGAGCCCGTCACCCTCGCCAGAGCGCTGCTTTCCCTCCTGGGTGGCTGGCCTCGCTGCGTTGCCTTGCTGAGCACCTGCTGTTTACCAGGCCGCGTGCCCAGCCTGCCGCCGAGGGAACCGAGGCTCGGAGTGAGGTGTCAGAAAGGCGTCTTGTACTCGGTGATGAGCCGCTTCCCAGGCCTGCGGAGCCTGTCCCTCCCTGGGTTTCGTGCCGCCTGCCCACCTCCCCTTCTTGTCACCGCTGCCCCGACGCCACCGACGTCCTCTCGGGATGTTTTCTGTAGCCTCCCCAGGTCTCCCTGCTCCATGCTCGCTCCCCACACTGGCTGCTTGTAAAACACTCTGAGCCTCTGCTCTCCCCCTCAGCCGCCTTCCGTGGCTCCCTGTTGCCCTCAGAACAAAACCCATCTGTACCATGCTCCTCCCCGATGCTCACTCGGTGAATTTCTCAAACACAGGGTGCCCACGCTCGCCTCTGGGCTCGCGCTCAGGAGATGCTCTCTGCCTGGAGCACCCCCTGCCTCTCCGTCCTCCCAGCTCTCCCTTCCTCACCCCTGGAAGTTCTCCCTCGTATCCTCTCGCTTGCCCCAAGGCTGGGCTAGGTCTGGGTGTGCGGAACCCCTGTCCCCTTCCAGCGGCCACTGTCTGCTGCTCGTCTGCCCTGCGGGGCCTGGCCCCCGCCTCCTACACGTCGAGTCCCCAGCACCTGCGCCGAGGCTCAGTGAGCGGTGGGGACCCCGAAGTGTCTGTCGGTGAATGAATGCCGACCACCCTCTCCTGACCCCAGAGCAGCCAGACCCTGCGGTGACGTCGGGGTCGTTGCGTCTGAATTCCTACTCCAGACCCTCCAGAGTCTCCCTCACCCTCACCTGCCCCCATCATCGAGGAAGTGACACCGTTTTTCTCCTCGGCGTTGGCCTCCAAACCTTGTTGATGAAAAGCCGCAGCTTAGGATTGTCTTTCGCATTTGTAACTGCACCCGCCTCCTCTGGTTTCAGAACCTTCCCGTGACATAGTAAAACCCCACACCCGCTAGCAGCCACTGCCCTCCCCGACCCTGGGACCCACACTCCGCTCTCTGTCCCTCCGGATTTCCCCGTGTGCACGTTTTCCATACGTGGAATCACGAGATACGTGGCCTTCTGGGCCTGGCTTCTGTCGTTCAGTGCCACGTTTTCTAGTCCCTCCGCGGCGCAGCCCGCCGGAGCTCTGCTGCTTTTCCTGGCTGAGTAATACTCCACCGCACGGACAGGCGGGAATCTGGGCTGTGTCTGCCTTTGGGCTGTCCTTGGTAGTGCAGCTGTGAATGTGCGTGACACATTTCGTCTGCGCCTCCGTTTCCAGTTCTTTTGGGCATATGCCTGACATGGCTGGGTCATACGGTAGTTCTATGTTTAAATTTTCAGGGAACTGCCAAACGGTTTTTCCAAAAAAATTTTTTTTTGAGCTGGCAACAGACATGGCTCAACTCAGGAGGGGGTGGAGATTGAGTTTGCCGAGCTCGTGGTGTGGGAGGATGGCACCAGGTCACCAGAGCCACCCGCTGGCTTTGGCCCAAGCTGCACGCAAGGACGTGCGGCCGGGAGCTCCAGCCCCCATGCGCGGCCGGGGGCACCTTGTGAGTCACAGGGAGCCAGAAGCCAGCTGGCCCCAGGGGTGCTTTAGGAGCGTGTCGCCCTCCCTGGCCTCTGGAGCCTGTGTGCGCCGTGGGGAGCACGTGCCAGGGGCCTGCCGTGCCCAGCCCGCGTCTCATCGGGCAAAGGAGGTCAGAAGAGCCATGGGTAGGTGAGACCTCTGAGCCGCCTTTCGCAGCTCAAAATCAAACAGCAGTTTGGAAGTTGCCCGTGGTGCCCTTGGAAGGGGGCAGCTTCCTGCCGGGGTGGCAGCCTCATGTGGTCAGAGAGACCGGGGAGCTGTTTAAAATCTAGAGAGCGGAATAGAGTTGGCTCTGCCGCATCCCATGGCCAGGGTCTTCTGGGCTTTGAGCCAAGCTCCAGCAAGGGGGATTCTAGAACAGGGCCCAGCCCTGGTGGCCACACCTGCCCCCTCTCCCTGGGGCGGTTTCTCATGTCTGCAGGGCGGATGCCACGTTGCCTTTGGTGGGCCTGGCGGGGCCAGAATAGCATCCCTTGCGGCTGCGCGGTAGCTGCTTTGTTGACAGGGCCAGCGACAGTCCTGAAGGCAGCTCTTGTGTGCTGAGCGCTCACTGTGTGCCGGGCGCCTGTCGAATGCATGATCCATGTCACCTGGCCTTTCTCACGCTCTGGGCTGCGCTCATGGGAGGACCTCGGTGGTGGTAGACGGACAGATGTTTTCACGGACGTGGTCGCGCATTTGTTTTTCGGATTCTTTCCACGTACTCCACGTGGCACTGGGTTTCCGTGTATTAGTATACATGCTCGTTACGAGTTTCTCTTGTACATGAAGTTATGCCTAACTGACTGAAAGTGACTCGCTTTGATGAAAATTGTTAAGTACGTGGCAGGAACCGGCTGCATGGGCGTGACCTCGGCAGCAAGGGTGGCACGTGAATGTCCAGTGTTGAGGGAGCGCTGTGTGCGTTTGTGTCATCTTCGTGTTGACTCTGAGTCGTGGGGACTATGATCACCCCCATTTTGCAGATGACAAAACTGAGGTTCAGAGAAGGGAAGCGACTTGCCCAGCACCACACAGCTTGACCGTGATGGAGCAGGACTTGTCCCCATGTTCGTGAGAATTAAATGGTACGTCCTGTTTCGGTGGCCGGGAAAAGCGCACATGGTGGCAGGTGTGTCCGTCTTGGCATTGGAATTCTGCAGCTTTTCACTGTCTGAAGCCTCGACAGCACCCAGCTGAAGGTCGCTGACCCTCTGATGCCTTCTTTTTCCCTGTTCGAGTCAGAACTCTTGGTGGCAAGTGACAGAAACCCAGCTTGGCTGGCAAGGACGAAACGCACAGATGGAGCCCCGGCTCCCCCAAATGAAATGAGCAGCCTTTGGTCTGCCTTTGGGCACAGTTGGCATCAGGGTGTGGCTGTACTCCCTTTCCACCCTTCGGCTCTGCCTTCCTGCTGGTGGGCATCGTTCTCTGGCGGGTTCCTGCCACGTGGCGGCCCTGAGAGCTCCAGGTTTTCCTCATTCCGAGCGTAGATCCCCAGGAGGGAGCGCCCTGTTCCTGGTCCTTCTAGCCAAAGTCTCAAGACTGATTCTCGTTGGCTGACATTGGGTCACATGCTCATCCATGAACCAATCACTGTCGGGGTGGTCGTGCAGGAATCTGTTTGGCTGGGCCTGGATCACATGACCATTGCTGTGGTTCCTGAAAGGAAAGTCGAGTCCACGCTCGTTCCTCTGGCCCTCCCGGCCTGAATGGGCCCTCCGACATGCCCGCACGTGAGACCGCGGACGGGCAGGTCGCCGGGGTGTCCACCCGCTTGGAGGAGGAAGTTACCAGTTCAGGGTGGGGGCGGGGGTGCGTCCTGTCTCCCTCCTCCCCGGCCCCGTCGGATGCCCACAGCCGGGGCGGCCCCCGTGCCTCCCTGGACTGTCCCTGGCTCTGGGGCTGTGAGTGCAGCGAGGGGGCTGGAGGGGTTTGCCGGCGGCGGGGCCGATGGACGCACCTTCTCGCGGGGCTGGCCGTGGGGGGTGTCAGGGAGGCCTCCGTCCCGGGACTGGAGCCGCCGTAACCCGGGAGTGGGGCAGCGGCCTGCGGAGAAAGGGGAGAAGGGTCGTGGGGGCTCCCACGGGTTTCTTGGCAGCATCCCGCCGAGGGGCTCCCTTGCTCCTTAACCCGGTTTCTTCCTCCCCTCTGGGTCTCAGTTTTCCGCTCTGTAAAGTGGCTGGATGCAGGCGGGTCCTCTGCTGTGGAAGGCTCCGTCCATCTGCCCCCACGCAGGGTCCGGGGCCTGCTGGCTCCTGTCCTGCCCTTGGCTCTTCTGGGCGTGGCCCTGGGCTTCCCAGGCCTGTCACCTCCCAGCTCCTGTCCCACGTCACGGCGTCATCATTCTGCACGGTGTCACAGGGAACCCCAGCAGGCCCGGCCTTGCCCTGGTCGAGCTGTGGCCTATGGTCTGTGCAAGCCGACTCTGGCCGCCACCGCCGGGGACACTTGCGTGAGCCTCCTCCACTGGCCGCGCCCCTCGGGACAGGCCCGCAGCCACGTGTCTGAGCTCCCAGTGACTCAGAACTGGGAGGGAGGCTAGGTCGCGGAGCGGGGCTTGGGCGCCATCTGGCTTGGGGGTGGTGCAGAGTGCGGGTCCCCGTAACTGCCAGGTGAGGGCCTTGGTGGCGGGGAGGGGCCACGCGCCCCTCGAGTGGCTTACGCGTCATCTGCCGGCCTGGCTCTCTGGCTGGGAGGGTCCCTGTGCTGTCCGGGGCAGCGAGTGTGCGGTGCGTGCAGGAGGGTCCACGCGGACCCCTGTGTGCTCGCTGTTCCTTGCGGGGGCCCCAGAGTGGCTCGGGGACCCTCCACGGAGCCGCGAGGAGCCAGCTGCCCGGGCTGATCCTGTTTTCTTTTCTGGTTTTCTCACAGGTGCCTGTGACGGGGTGGGCCGTGAGCAGATGACCAGGACCGGCTTTTAATCCTCGGCGGCGAGTAAGAGAGCCCCCCGGACCCCCGCCGCCATGTCGGGGTCCACGCAGCCCGTGGCGCAGACGTGGAGGGCCGCCGAGCCCCGCTACCCGCCACACGGCATTTCCTACCCAGTGCAGATCGCCCGGCCACACACGGTAAGGGGCATGTGCATGCCCGGGGCCACCTTTGGGGCCCTCCTGTGGTCCCAGTGAGTCCCCACCCTGTTCCTCCTCCTCGCACCAGGCTGCTGTGGCGCCGGCTCCCAGCCCCGGGCAGGTGGGACGCTTCCACAGGGGCCCTGGCCCTGGGCATCTGGGACAGTCTCTTTGCTTCCATTTTAAAGCTGGGAAGGTGGAACTGGGGCTCTGCCTCTCTCTTGATTGGCAGTGGCATTTGCATGCAAACGTGGAGCGCCTGCTGTATACACGCCTTCCTTGCCTGGGAGTGCCTGCTGTATACACCTTCCCTGCAGCCCAGAATCACCTCTGCTTCCTCCCTGCTGCAGGACCCGGGAGGCTTCCTGGGCCCGTAGGTCTCACCCCCGTCCTCCCTGACCCCCACGGGCCTGGAGGTCGTTCCTTGTGGCCAGGTGTCTGCAAGACAATGGCCAGCCCCCGTGACATCTCTGAATCCCTGACTGTGGGGTGTGGGGGTCCAGGCGGTGGCTCTGCTCACCAAGGAGCCCGGCCCGTGCTGGGGCGGGTGATCTGGCCTGGGGAGCAGGTGGCCCTGGTGTGGCTGCCCCACACACGTGTGCTCTCGGTTGGTCGGGTCTCCTAAGGTGCACCTCTGTGTCCCGCCTGCGAGAGGGACCCCACTTCCTGCCTCACCTCTTGCTGCGTGGTTTGGCCGGGAGGATGGGCCTTTGTTTTGCTCTGTTGGCACTTATTGGGCAGCCACTGCATACCGTGTCTCTGGGTGCTTGCCACGGGGCCCTCAGAGTCTTGGGCTTACCCGGTCTGACCCCCTGGCTGCTTGACGAGGGGGCGTGAGGCCTGGCGGTCACGGATGGGGTAGAAGCTGACTCTGCCGGCCTCCGTGTGTGTGTGCGTGTGTGTGTGTGTGTGTGTGTGTGTGTGCGCGCGCGTGCGTGCGTACGTGCGTGCGTGCGTACGTACGTGTGTGTGTCCTGCCTGGCCAGTGCGGTCCCTCCTCAGGAGAACAGAGAGGAAGAGGTGTTGGGGGGCATCGCCATCAGCCAGCGTAAGAACTCACCGGCCCAGCTTCGGGGAGTCCTGGGCGCAGTGGCCTCCTTAGATCTGGGCGCTTTGCAGAGCCAGCTGCAGGACGCGGTGGGCTGCGAGCTGCTGTCTCAATGGCATTCCCTAGACGGAGTCGCTGGACTCTCACGCAGCAGCCCCGTGCACGAGCAGCTCATATTGTCGTCCCACTTTGCAGATGAGGAGACTGAGGCCAGGAGGCTAAGTCACAGGCCTCCGGCGAGATCACTGTAAGGAGGGCGCCTGCTGCAGCGGCAGGGTTTAGAGCCCTTGCTATGTGTTGCCTCTGTTTCTTGAGCACTTACTGTGTGCCCAGGGCCAAAGCATATGCCCCTGGTGGGAGATTATTGCTAAGCATTGGAATCATCATCTGCATCATTCACACCAACAACAGAAAGAAGAGCTCACATTAATTGAGCACGTACTGCACTCTCGTTAATTGAGTGTGTACTACAGGTCGAGTGGTGTTGTTCAAAGCTCTTTGTGTATACAGTTGCAGCGGATCCCCTAGTTACCCCAGGGTGGCGACTGTTCCAGTCTCAGCTTCGTAGGTGGGGAAATGTGTTGCGGGTGAGGAAACCAGACAAGTTGCTTAAGCTCTCTGAGCCTCAGTTTTGTCATCCATAAAATGGGGTTACTCAGAGTGCCACTAGCCAGATTGTCATGAGGACCCACGCTGATGATCTGCCAGATTTCTCATGGCAGTGCCTGGCACAGAGTGATCCTGAGTCCACGTGCTGTCATTACTACTTGTTACCGTCACTGCAGCTGCCTGGGTGGGGACCTGCCTCCCCTGGGGCCACTGTCAGATGCTTCTGGCCTCTGACTCCTTTCTCCTCCTGTCCTGCCGGAGGTTCCCGCCCATCTCCCTCTGCGTGCCCAGGGGCTCAGCCCTGGGGAGTCCTCAGGTCCCGTGGCCCCTGCCCTTTGCCACAGCCGGGCCCTCTCTTGGGCACTTGCGGTCACCGCTGACCCCAGACGCCTGCCGCTCTCCTCCTGCAGGGCCGTCAGTGACACAGGATGTGGCTGGACAGGACTGAGCGGTCACCGCTCCCTCTAGGCAGGAGGCCGAGGCCGGGGGTGAGCGGGGCCGACCCGCAGCCACAGGGTGGAGCGTTTCTGCCTTCGTGTGGGGGCGGCGGCAGAGCCCGCCTGCGTGCGCTCCTCCCCGGGGGCGCCCGATACCCGGCCACTCTGCCTCGGCTGGGGCTGCCCAGCCGCGGGCCCCGCTTGCTGCCTGAATGGCAGGAACAGGGTTCTGGGCACCCCGGGGAGGGGCCCTGCGTGTGTCCGGGCCGGAGCCGTTTTCCGCGGCTGGCTGGGGGTGAGCGTTGGCTCTGCGGTCCGGAGGCCCCTCAAACCCTGCCTGCCCGTAGAATGGAAGGCTTAATTTGGGGGTGCTTGTGTGTAGAGGCCTGGACCCCAAGACCGTGGAGGGCCCCTGGGTGCCCCTGACCCAGCCTCAGCCCCGCTCCAAGCTCTGTGTGCCTCAGTCTCGGTCGCCGTCCCCCGTCCCCTGTCCCCTGTCCCCTGTCCCCCGTCCCCTGTCCCCTGTCCCCCGTCCCCTGTCCCCTGTCCAACGGCACGTTCTCTCTGTGCCCTGCTGCCCTCCTGGACAGAACCAGCCCCCCGCGTCTTTCCCTGGGGCCCTGGGGAACCTAGCGTCTCCCAGCGTTAAAAATCCTGCAGCAAAACACCCACAGATGTTATTTGCCGGAGACCCCACCGCCACCCCACCCCGGCTCCTTTTGGGCTTTCTGTGGCCCAGCCCGATTCTGCCTTCTCCCGCGTGCTCTGGGGCCCCTGCGCTCCTGCTGCCCTTGGGCTGAGTGAATGAAGTTAGAAGCCGGGACACCGAGTCTGAATCCCAGCACCAGCCCTTCCTGCTGCGTGGCACGGGCAAGTTGCTTAACCTCTCTGTGCCTCAGTGTAGAAGGGCAGGTCACGGCTCTGGTTCCGGGGCTGGATTGCTTGCGTTCAGGTCCTGCATCGGTGATGTCCTAGCTGTGAAGCTTGGGGCGAGTTACTTAATCTCCGCGTGCCTCAGTTTCCCCATCAGCTGAGCCAGGATAGTTATAAGATCGTGAGGGTCAAGACAGTTGACGACGCAGGGCCCTTTGCACCGCGCAGGCAGTAGGCAGCCAGTCACGTAATGACGGTGACGATGACGCTATTATCGCGACATCGTCTCCGTAGCCCCAGGATATGTTTGGGGCCTGTCCTCCAGAGCAGGGGTCAGCAGCCCTCCTCCGCCAGTATTTCAGGGCTTGTGGGCCACGCAACCCGTCCGCGCCGCCGCCGTGCGAGAGTGGTGCAGCCGGTGTGCGCGGGAGCGGGAGCGGGCGCGGCCTCGGCCCCACGTGCCGACTCCTGCCCCAGGTCAGTGTTTATCGGACTCTCTGTGGGAAGGACCAGGCTGTTTAATTTCCGGTTTGTCACCAGCCGATACGGGGTCCTGTCCCACAGACGCGGGCCCGAGCCGGGCCGAGTGCGGCACTTGGATGCCGGGGTCCTGCCGACGCTCCAGAGGGGTCTGGACGCTGTCGTGGGCCGTGCCCAGCTCATGGCAGACGGGCAGCTTTTTGGACCTTTCGGGGCAGCGGTGCTGCCCTAGGCCAAGGGTCACAGACCCAGGAGCCTGTCCGGGCCAGGCGGGGACACGTGCTCGTGTCCTGAGTGCCCCGGGGTGTCTCTGGTAGCTTCGTGGCTCCGTTCCTGGCGCTTGTGGATGGCGGGATGGTTGGCGCGGGATGGAGAGCCTCTCGGGAGCCCCTGTGCTGGGAGATTCATTCATTCTTTCGGAAAATGCCGATCAGGCATGTCACGTGCCAGTCCTGTTCTGGGCCCTGGCGACGGAGCTGAGAACAAAAGAGATCAGCATCGCTGTCGCAGGGCGCGGACGCCCTCTTGCACCAACGAGCAGGGAAGGAGAAGAGCATCTGGGGGGAGCCCAGATTTAAGTCTGGGGTTGGGGAGGAAGCCTCACTGAGCAGCCGCTTTGGAATTGAAACTGGAGGAAAGGGAGAGGGCCCAGCGCATGGGAATCTGGCTGAGGAGTATTCCAGGCAGAGGCGTGGCAAGTGCAAAGGCCCTGAGGCAGGAGCTCTCTTGACTGTAGCCCCATCGTGCCAGGAGGGACCCATGAACCTGGGCTCTGCGAATGGGCTGAAATCTTCCTTTGCTTGTCACAGGCAGCCCCAGATGTCTCCTTGCCCCCTTCTGGGGTGAGGATCTCCATCCAGAGGGGGCCGGAGAGGAGCATCCCCCACAAACTCCTCCTCCCAGCCCCTTACCCAAATCTCCCTGGGATCCGGATCTATCATTGGACGTGAGCCCAGACGCCCAGGCTCGTGGCCCCCCCTCCCCAGCATGTCTCGCTCCCCTGGGACCCAGCCAGGGAGCAGGGAGGCACCGGCTGGGATTCCCCCCTGCGTAAGTTGCTTTTCCACGGCGGTCTGCCGTAAGGGTGTCATTTATCAGTGGCCCCGACTTCCAGCTTCAGAGGCGCCATGGCTGGGGAAAAGCCCCAGAGGCCACCTGGGTGTCTCGCCCGGATGTGCTTTTCCTGCCCCCCTCTCTGAGCAGCGCTCTGGAAGCCAGCGGAGAGGCCGGGGCAAGCTCCCTCTCCCCAGTCAGGTTTGCTGCTGCCGTCCACTGGGGCGGGTTCAGAGCCCGGGCCTGTGCCCGGTTTGTGCCTCTGCAGAAAGCCAGCTCAGCCTCTGTCTTGCATCTCAGAACCTGCCCCTCCTTGCTGTGTGATTTGGACAAGTCTCATACCCTCTCTGGGCCTCAGTTTTCTCATCTTGGTGTGGGGCTCTCCATTATACCTGCTCCCTGCCTGGGGTTGCCGTAGAGATTCAGTTAGTAAATATATGTAAAGCATTTAGCCGCAGGTGCACACAGTAGGCAATTTATGAATGTTGGATATTATTATTATTGTTAGTATCATTAATGTTGTTGTTACCACTTGGGGAAGTCCCAGCCTGTTCAGGCTCGTAGGACCACTGTGGGTCAGTTTCTTTCTCGGGGTCTCCTCAATTCTTGCCCTTGGGTGGGGGTCCCTGGGCTCAGCCCTGGAGACCTGCTTCAAGCCATGGAGTGGAGACCAGTGTAGACACCTGCAGAAACGGGCCCCTAGGTGCTCCTTGGATGATCTCCTAAACTGGGACACTGTGGCCCAAGAGTCCGTGTGTGACCTCCCAAGCCCCTGCCCCGGGGCCACGCGCTGCCTCTCGCCTCTTCCTGCCTCTGTTGGCAGCTGTGGCGCCATCCGGCAAGATGGCCTCTCCTGAGGGATTGGACCGTCTGCCTCTTTGCTCATTTCGCTTTTGCGCGGGAGAAAGCCGCGGAGAGAATCTTCCTCTTGGCAGACTGCGCGGCCTGCTGATTTCCTCACACCTCTGTGTGCGCGCGCGATCTCCGCCTGGCAGCCTCAGCCCGAGGCCGCCTCCGCTCCGCCTCGGCCCCGTCTCCTCCTCCCCCCCTGTGCGAGCACCTGGCGTCTCGTGCCAGCACCGTGGGACGCGGGAGGAGCCCGGCCCTCTCTGCCGCAGCCTTGGGGGAAACCCGCAGAGAGCCGAGGCCGTGAGTGTGGGAGGTGCTCGGGCCTCACTCCGTCTGGGCCAGGCACCCGTGTCAAAGATGGGAGAGGCGGGAAACTGAGGCCCGGAGGCTTTGAGTACCAGGCCAGACCACAACCCCAGCCTGAGGCCTGGCAGCTACTAGCTTCTGCGTTGGGCTGCCCCGGGAGGTCCTTTGCTCAGCTTCCCCGGCTTCCGAGGGTGCCGGGCTCCCCGCGAGTTCCAGCGACTTGTCCCGTCTGGCCTCTGGGCTCCCGGGCTCCAGGTGCTTGTTCTGTAGGTCCTGAGACAGTTATTCCAGCGCGCCTGCTATCGTCTCTGCTGCTCTCTGCAAAAATAACTGCTTAAAAAAAAACCAGGCAACAAAAGAATGGCTAGACTTTTATAGAAAATTGGGCAAACGAAAAGGTGCCAAGAAGAAACGGAGTCACCCGCAATCCCCGCTCTCCCAGGCCTTGCCCGCGTCAGACATCACTAACTGATGGCCACACACAGTCTGGCTGAGTGTTCCAGGCAGGCAGAACTAATCGATTGGACTTGGCATGTGAGCGAGGCCTGGCTGGTTTTCTTGTCTGAGAGGCTCGTCACTGCCTTTTTTCCTTTTTTTTAACATTTTAATGTTTTTCAAATCCAGGTGTCCTTGGCAGTCGGGGTACATCTGATTTAATGTTGAGTTTTTCCCAACGAAAATAGGTAACGTGTTAATGAAAAAGTCATCCTGATGCCTGTTACAACCGCACGGCAGACCGTGTCCGGGCCGCTGTGGTCCACGGCGGGAGCCAGGGCAGGCCCAGCTCCGGAGGCAGCAGACACGGCCGGGGCTTTACAGCTGCCGTGCGGGGGCAGGGTACGAACGCTGGAAGTGACCAAGAGTGGCCTCCAGCCCGATTGAGCGGGATTCTCGCCGCCACGGGCTCTGCGGGGCCGAGGCCTAGCGGAGAGGCCGGCCCAGAGGAGCCTGGCTCAAGTTTGGTCCAGGGCGGCGTCCTTAAAAACAGGGGGCATTCTACCAAAGAAGGGGGTGTCGCCTGAGGCTCAGCCTTCGTGCTTTGACGCGTGCCTTACGCGTGCGGCACAGGGCGGGGTGGGCCCCGGAGTCGATGCCTTGCTTAGAAGCCGGGTCTTCGAGCTTTGCGGACTGTCGGCATTTGCTGAGGTTCCTCCCTCCCTGGCGAGTGACGCCTCAGCCCCTCGCGGGGATACTTTGTTTAGTGACACTTCGAGGGGGGTGGTTGGGTCGTGCCTTTTTTCCAATTTCATTGGCTGACACGTTTCTGTTTTTACAAACAACGCCGCCCCCCACCCCCCGCCTCGTGGTCTGGGCTCACGCGCTGCGTGTCCCGGCTTGGACTCCGCGAGCTGGAGGCCGGAGGGACCCACTCTCCTTCCCGCGTCACCAGTGCGGCGGGGACCGGGGGACGGTGGGGAGGCGGGGGCGGCCCTCTCCCCTCTGCACGGCCCCTTCCTCTGCAGCAGGTGCCTGCAGTGGTCGGGGACGGGTTTCGCAGGCGGACGGTCCCAGCCTGGGGCCCTGCAAGCCCTGCCAGGCTCCGTTGTCTCATCTGGAAAGTGGGTGTGACCGTGGGTCCCCGGGGGGCTGTGCGTGGGAGGACAATGCCCGCCAGAGTGCCTGTTTAGCAGCCTGTGTTACTTCTCCTTGGCTGGGCCCCAGGAGCGGCCTCTGACCAGACGGGGCCCAGAGGGTCCCTTGGGGACGTGGGCACGTCTAGAGCCCTGGGCAGGAAGCACGTGGCCCTGCCCCCCGTGCCGTGACTGTGAAGGGGCCCGCTGCCCGCCACCCGCCTGTGCTCACTTGCTCCCCTGTCCCCTCCCGCAGGACGTTGGGCTGCTCGAGTACCAGCACCACCCCCGCGACTACGCCTCCCACCTGTCACCCGGCTCCGTCATGCAGCCCCAGAGGAGGAGGCCCTCCCTGCTGTCCGAGTTCCAGCCTGGGAATGAGCGGTGAGGGGGGCGCCCCCTGGTCCAGGGCGCGGAGGGACGGGAGCTTCCGGGGTTGGGGGTGAACGAGGGGCAAGGATAGGGACGAGCGTGGGAGAGCCGCGTGGTCCCTGACTGTCAGCGGGACCTTCGGAGGCCTCCGTGGTGTGTGGCTCGGGCGGGGGGTGACCCGCAGGTGGGGCGGGAGTTGCGTTCGGCGGGTCTGGGGTGGGGGCTGGAGGGTCTGCACGTCTGGCCGGGTCCAGGCGGGGACGATGTGGCCCTGAGTGGCGGGGTCGTGGGCTGTCACCGCGGGTGCTCCGGCGTCCACGCCTGTGAACGTGGTCACGGTGAGTGTTGACTTGAGGGCAGACCCGGCTGCACTGAGTCCCGCCCGGCTGGCCTTGGGGGATGGGCTGCCGCGCCCGCCTTCCTCGCAGACCACGCGGCGCAGGGCGCACGGTAGGTCTCGGAGCCCCTGCGCCCCGTGAGACGCCGCTGCCCTTGCCTCCCGCAGGTCCCAGGAGCTCCACCTGCGCCCCGAGTCCCACGCGTACCTGCCCGAGCTGGGCAAGGCGGAGATGGAGTTCATTGAGAGCAAGCGACCCCGGCTGGAGCTGCTGCCGGACGCCCTGCTGCGGCCGTCCCCGCTGCTGGCCACGGGCCAGCCTGGCGGGTCCGAGGACCTCACCAAGGTAAGGCCGGGCGCCCAGCCGGGGCGTCTCTGCTGGCTTCGGTCCTGCTGCTCTTGGGCTTGTGGTGGGGGGTGACGTGCAGGGCTTGGGCAAGGCTGGGAGCTGGGACCCAGCACGGGCCTGCAGCAGGAGCAGGGCCAGGGACCAGGGGTCGCTCTGGAGGTGCCCGAGGGTGAGAAGAACTGAGGAAGATGTTCCAGGTGGCAGGAATGGCACGTGCAAAGGCCCTGAGGCGGGAGGTGGCATGTGGCCCCGGTGGCTGGGGTGAGGGAGGGGAGACTGGGGCAGATGCGGGCCGGGCACAGTGCTACCCTCTGGTGGGGTGTTGGGACCCCCAGCTCAGCCCCGTCCTGCTCACCACACTCACCGGAGTCCTGGGTCCTGTGGGCTGCGGCCACGTCGGCCCGCGTGGGAGCTCTCAGCCGTGGAGGAGGGAGCCCGGGGGTGCCCGGCCAGTGGCGGTGCTTGTCGGGAGAGAGACACCTCCCACCCGTGTGTCCAGCCTTTGGGGCCTGGCACACCTCCCACGCCTGGAGGGCCCTTTGATTTTACTCCTAGTTTTTGGTTATTGTTGTGTTGCTGTTTTCTGTGGTCATTCTCAAGTTTAATTACAAATAAATTTGGACAATCCAGGTCGACAGGGGGAGGGAGGGGGTGGGAGGCGCTGGTGGACACGTCCTTCTTCCTCCTGCTCCTGGGGGGGGGCTCACAGTTGCCCCCCCGTCAAGTGTCTCGAGCAACCTGGCTGCCCCCACCTCAGAGCCGGCGTCAGCGTGTGCCCTGGCCGGGGAACCCCGAAGCCCCTGAATTCTCCCCACACAAAGACACCTGTGCACCCAGTCTCTTGGGCGGGAAGAGTAAGGCCAGCCAGGACAGGAATCCACCTGCCCCCGGGAATTGGAACCCCCAGCTTCCAGGGGTGTCGACTGCGTCCAGCCGGGGCAAAAGGGGGCCAGGTCTCCAGCACGGTGGGCTGCTCTTTGATGTGTGTCTACAAAGGCGAGGGAAAGTTTGCTTTTGGCAGGGACCCCCGCCCCCCAGGCAGAGCGTGGGGCGGGCAGGAGGGGTCTTGGGCGCCCTGCCTAGCCCAGGGCTGGCTGGAGGAAGGAAGATTCCGGGAAGGAGAGACGGTGGCAGTTTCCGCCTGGCCGGGTACAAGAGAAAGGCTGAGAGCCCTGAGGCCACGATGGCAGGAGCCCCGTGGAGAACCGTCACCTGGCTCCGGGCTCCGCGACCGCGCGGAGCAGGTGCACAGCTCTCGGTGGCCGCGAGGGGCAGCCTGTTCCTCATCCTTCGTCCGCTGCTCACCCTCAGGGTCCACCAGCGGCGGGTGCCTGGGCCGCCCAGCCTGCGTGCCCGTGAGGACACACTGCCTGGGGTTGGGGACACTGTCTCATACTGGGACGTTCCTCATCTCGAAGTAGCCTCTGCAGCACAATGGCTCATCCAGCTGCGGTGACGGCTCCGTCGTGGGTGGCAGGTGGTGGCTGCCGTGACCTCATGCGTGGATGTGTCCATGGAGGTGCTCGTGCCCAGGACACAGGCCGGGGCCTTGCTGGACACCGCTTTCTTCCAGGAGACCCGGGGTCCCAGGACCTTGGTGTCGGGGTGTCGCCAGTAGGTGCCACCTGTGGATGAGGCTGCCCTTGCGTATCCGTGTGCTGGTGGCGTCTGGGGGCCCGGCCGTGCCGATTTCCCATGTCCCCGCGTCACGGGGCAGGGCAGGGGGCAGGGCGTGGTGCCGTGTGGCTCGCAGGTGCCCCGGAGCTGCCAGCGTGGCGGGTGCCGTGGCCTCGGGGGCAGGCTTGGGGGACCCGCCCATACCCCGCGTCTGCGTCACGGCCGTGGCCGCCTGCTCCCGACGAGGGGCGCTGTGCCTGGCACAGAGGAGCTTTCACTCTTTAGAGCAGAAGGTGGAACTGAGCCTGGTGGGGGGGGAGAATGTACAGAGATTGAGCGCCTGTGGTTTGCGTCTGTAGGGTTTTCTGTTTCCGTAAACCTCAGGACAGTCCAGGCTGGGAGCTTGTTTTGTGTCCGTTTTACACAGGGGAAGTTGACCGCAGGGCTGATGGCGGAACTGTAGGCAGTGGCTTCTGTCCCCCGTGGTCACCCAGCTGCTTCAGAAACTGTATCTGACAGTTCCGCCTGGGGAGGGGACTGTGGCCAGGCGGTGTGACACTGCCCCGCCCTCCGTGTGCAGCGGTTCCCTGGGCTCCTCCAGGACTGGGGACACACGGCTCATTCACAGGCCGCCCAGCCCCTGAGGAGCTTGTCCTGGATCATCTTACTGCAGCGCCAGTGGGAGTGGGGCGGGCACTGGGAGCCCGGCCAGGGGAGGGGAGTGGGAAGTGGCCCACTTAGGCCTGCTGGGTCCTCTTCTCTACCTGACACCACTGGGTGGGATTGAATGGTGTAATTTCAGGCGGAGGCGGGTCCTTTAGTAGGAGGCCAGCGTGGAGGAGGCACTCACATGGTGACAGTAAAGATGACATCAGCAAACACCAAGTGAGCGCTCACGTGTGCTGGGTGCCAGGCCCAGTAAGTGTCAGCCTGGCTGTGATCCTGCCTTGTCCAGGGCCCCCGGCTGAGCCAGCTGGGAGTGGGGGTGGGATTGAAGCCACAGCAGCCGGGTCCCCCCTGGGCTCCCTCCTCCCTCTGCCCCCTTAGCGCCTGAGTCGCTTCCTCCCCCCACACCCCTTTTTTGTAGAAGGCAGGAGGGAGTTCTAGCTCTGCCTGCATTTGAACGGCTCCCTGGAAGGCGCCTGGGAGGACAGCAGGTCTGGGGCTGTGTGCCCGGGAGCTCCGAGCCTCCCAGGGGGACCCAGCCCCAGACACTCAGGCCACTCTGCCCAGAGGACAGGTTCCAGGGGTGTCCCGGAGCCCCGCAGCTGGTGTCTGCTACCCGCCTGCTGGCCGCTCCAGAAGGGCTGAGCCCTCGGGCCTGTGGGTTCTTCCAGCAGGGTCTCCGTCCCTCACGGTGGCTCAGTGACTGGGCTGCTTCCCCGTCCTTCCTGGGGCTCCCTCTGCGCCTGCGTGTCTCTCTGCGTGTCTGTGTCTGTCTCTGTCTCTGTCTCTGTCTCTGTCTCTGACATCTCTCTGTCTCTGTGTCTCTCTCTCCCTCCCTTCCTGGACCGTGGCGGGGGCGGGGGCCGGAGTAGCAGGCGTCCGGGGCCTGGCTAGACCGACTGCGGTAATTGCTTCAGGCTGTGAAGAGCGTTTGCGAAGTCTGAGCGAGGCAAGCGCCGGGAGAACACAGCTCTCAACGTGTTCAGATGTTTTCTGCGTCCGCCGCCTGGAATTCAGCTGCGTGCCTGAGACAGGAATTTGATGGGCTTTTTTGTGTGTTCCCCTCCACCCCACTGCGTTCCTTTTCATATAAAAATGCTCTGTCTTTATAATTCTTTTCTGCCTTTAAGCTTCTGGAGTCCTGTGGCATCAGAAACTCTTTTAGGAATTTACCAAAGCTTTGTTTTAAGAGACTTTAGAATTGTCACAAATAGCACCTGAAAGTCCCTTGGGGCTCTTGGAGCTCTGTTGGCTGAAAGGGACAGACACCACCCCTCTAAAACTTAAGCATGAATCCTGGCTCACGTCACTGAAGTCTAGGGTTTGTTGGCTTCAGATACAGCTTGATCCAGGTGACATAACGTCACCAAGACCCTGTCTCTTTGCGTCTCTTGGCTCTGCCAGCTTTCGCATGGTCTTGGTATGTCAGTAGGAGGTGACTTGTGACTATAGGCCTTTCTCCTTCCAGGTTCAAGTTCAGTAAAAAGAGAGAACTCTCCTTTCTCCCCACATTTCTAGCTCCAGACTGCTTTCTCCTTACCCTTGAATGGGCTGTGCCCATCCTGGAGCCTGTCCCTGTGACCAGAATGGGGGTAGACTGAGTGTGTGACTCTGGGCCTTGCTCCTTCTAGGAGCTGGGACAGGGGAGCTTCAGGAGGAACCTTCCAGTCCCTGGGGCCTTTGCTGCCTCTCTGTCTTTAATTTGGCATGATAAACTTTTCAGCGTTGGCTCGGAGTTCGACACCCGGGGCGTCTGATGGGGAAATGGCTCCAGCTGCTACCTGGCCGCCTGCGGGGGGTGGGTGTACTGGCTTATTGTTTTCCTCCCCTGGGCTCGGGCTGACGTGAGGGTGGGCTGTCACAGGAGAGCGGTGTGCAGGGCCCGATGCCAGGCCCTGGGGACTCAGCACCAGGGACAGGGCTCCTGCCTCCCTTCAAGCCGAGGGGAGGCTCACATAAAAGTAGCCGCGTGAAGGTGAGCGGTTCGTCGGCGTGTGGCACGTGCACAGCCTTGCACGAGCGTCGCCTCCACCTACGCCAGAGCGTTCTCAGCACCCACGGGAGACCCCAGACCCATCCATCAGCCGCTCCCCGTTTCCTCTCCCCCGCTTGCCGGCGGCCACTGGTCTGCTTCCGCCTGCGGCTTCGCCTGTCCTGGGGGCGGATTTCGTCGCAAGTGGCCCGTGCGGCGTGGCGGCCCTCACTCGGCACGTTCTCGGGGCTCGTCCGTGCTGTGGGGGTCACGGCCTCGTGCCTTTCTGGGGGCAAGTAACATTCCATCGCACGGACACGCCCGGCGCCACGTGTCTGTCAGCGGCTGCCAGACCCACGCGTGCAGTTTCGCCGGCGTGAAAGCTCCGCCCGAAGCTTAAGGAAGAACCTCGAGAATCTTAGGAGATGAGCTTCCAGGGACTTTCCCGGCAGTTCCCAGTCCCGACGGCCGCAGGTGGCCTTCTAGGTCCTTAAGTGCGGCCTTTTCACTGAATCCAAACTTTACAGAACAAATCCCCTATTAAAAGGGCTGCAGCAGAGAAAGGTGAAGCTTTTCTTGCCTCCCTTGGTGCTCAACACAGGACAATCTTGGGATCAGAGGGCCGCGGTCCCCCACCCGGCGGGTGCTTCTCCCAGGCCTGGTGCAGTTCTGCCGGCCTCGTGGCTGGAAACCTGCTTCTTGTCCGTGTTGCTTTCGAGAATTATTCCGGGTTGGATGAAGAGCTCGCTCTCACTGTTCTGGGGTGGCCTGGCCCCAGAGCCTTCCCTCGACACCCCGTTCCTGCTCTGTGGTCTCCCGTCTCGATCTGCGCGGGGGCACAGGGAGGGTGCAGGGGACGTTCCCTGCAGCAGTGAGGGGTCAGGCACTGGGAACCGCATTCGCGGCCAGCTGTTCTTTTGAGGTGGGTTCTCGCTCTGCTGCGGGGCTGGAGTGCGGTGGCATCATCATAGCTCACTGCGGCCTCAAACTCCTGGGCTCAAGCCATCCTCCTGCCTCAGCCTCCCCAAGTGCTAGGATGATAGGCGTGACCCACCGCAACCGGCCTTGCTGCTAACTTCTGTCTCAAGAACCCTCAGAAATGGTTGAGGCCGCAGGGGAGACCAGACAAGTGCCGGGGGACACGGGGTTGGGGGAGAGGAGGCGGACCTCAGTGGGGGGCTGGGCTGGTGGCGTTGGGAGGTGAGTCTGATGTCACCTGGCACAGAAGTGGCGTTGGGCACTCTGGGTAGAGGCTCGAGGGCGCGTTAGCTGCTTGTGTTCGCATGTGTGGGGTCGGGCCCGCGGCCCCTCCTGCCCTCCTGCTGGGGAGCGGTGAGGACCCCGCCCCCGCCGACGCACAGACACACGCCGGAGTGTTTTTTAAGGGGATTTTCATGCAGATCTGCCTCTAGTTTCAGGGCGTCCTGGACACTGTTTGGTGCTCTGCTCGGCCACACGGCCCCATGAAGTGAGCAGATGTGTGGCTGGGACCCCATTTTTGCTGCGGAAGCCCCTGCCACTGCCCCCCACGCCCTCCAAGCTAAGGGGCCATCACTCTGTGGCTGGGTGGCTTTGGGCCTTAGTTTCCTCGTCCGGAGCGTGGAGAAAACACTGTTCCCACTTTCCTTGGTGGTCGTGACGGTTACGTGAATGGAGGCTTGTGAATTGCTCAGAGCAGGGGCCAGCGGACTCTGCAGGCTCCAGATCTGCCCTCAGCCCGTTTTTGTGAACACAGTTTTATTGGCACCAGCCCCGTCCGTGCGTCTCTGCCCTAAGCAGGGTGGCTCTCCTGGCCCTCGAAGCCTAAGTGTCTTTTTACCACCTGGCCCTTTACAGAAAAGCGCGCCGGCCCCTGGCTTAGATGCCCGTCAAGCCGGGTGGGATCCCAGGGCCTGGTGGGCCTTGCTGGGGCTGCGGGGGGAGGGGAGGGCAGAGACCCTGAGGGCGGGGGGTGGGGGGAGGCGTGGACAGAAGACGACGTGGCCTCTGCCAGTCCTGAGGTGGGGAGGGGGCACTCGGTGGCCCTGGGCTGCAGTTGTCCGGGGAAGAATGTGTCCTGTGTGCTCTGGGTGCAGCTGCCGTGGGGGCGGGGAGGCGGTGGCGGCCTGGCGCTGCTCCGGGGCCGGGTCTGCCAGCAGCTGCTGGCTTGGCCCTGAGGGTGGCAGGGGCCGGCTTCCGCCTGCACTGCCAGGCCTGGAGCCGCCCCAGCCGGCGCTTGTTCAGCGCTCACAGTGTGCCGGGCTCCGAGCTGAGCCCTCTGCACACTCAGCTCACTCAGGTTCCACAAGCACCGGGGAGGCACGAACCGTTACTCTTTGCGCCGTGCAGACGGGGGAACTGAGGCAGGGAGCAGCTGAGTGGTCTGTCCGAGCTCACGGTGCTGGGGTGGCGGAGGGGCCGGCGTTTGAGCCCAGGGTTGCGCAGTGTGGACTGCGTTGGTTTTGGCCTCCGTATCCCCAGAGAGCTGCGACAGGCTGGAGGGAGTCGGGTGCAGGGTCACTTTGCGTGTTCAAAAACAACTTCGTCACACGAAGAGTCACCCTCAGGGAAGGAAAAGTACTGGTAAATAAGGAGAAGACGGTAAACATACCCCTTTCTTCCCCCGCTGCCCAGATAACCCCTTTTAACTTTCCCGTGAGGGAGAACCGCGTTCTGGTGGTCTCTGTGCACACGCGTGCCATCCACAGAGCCGGCGTGTGCGGCTGCAAGGCCCTGGGTCTTGCCTGTTCGCGCTGAGCACCACGAACCCTCGGGGGACAGAGGCTGGGGGTCTCGGTCCCTGGGGCTGGTGGGAGGACCCGGACCGGTGAGTGGAGGGAGACAGGTGTGTTCACGCAGGAGCGTTGGAACCGCGTGTTGAAGGACGTGAGGGCGTCTGAGCCCTGCGGAGTGGGCGCTGGGCCGGGAAGGGTGCGTCCGGCGGGGGTCCCATGAGGGCAAAGGCGGGGCGGGGGGTGTCTGTGAACAACCCCGTGGCTGGCGTGTGGGGCTGGCATGACCGACGTGTGACGTCCTGGGCCCGAGGTCAGGGCTGGAGACTGGGGTGTATCGGAGGGTCGCAGACTGGGGGCGCCTCCCCCCTGACTCGCCCTTTTCTCCGCGGCAGGACCGGAGCCTGGCGGGCAAGCTGGAACCCGTGTCCCCCCCGAGCCCCCCGCACGCGGACGCCGAGCTGGAGCTGGTGCCCCCGCGGCTGTCCAAGGAGGAGCTGATCCAGAACATGGACCGCGTGGACCGCGAGATCACCATGGTGGAGCAGCAGATCTCCAAGCTGAAGAAGAAGCAGGTGGGAGGCGTGGGGAGCGGGGTGGCGGCGAAGACGGCGCTGGGTCATCGCGGCCACGGCCTCCCAGAGTCCCGAGACGGGCTTGTTTTTGTGACCTTTACGTTTATCAGACGAGAGTATCGTGTGTGCAGCGCCATCCTCTGGAACCTTCTGCAGTGACGGAGGCGTCCTGTACCTGCAGTAGCCGCGTGTGCCTATTCGAGATGTGCTTAGGGGGACCAAGGAACTGAATTTTCAGTCTAGTTTCGGTTAACTAACTTTGCACGCGAACGGCCGCAGCAGACGGCACAGGCGTGGGGCGACGGCAGGCTTTGCAGCCGGCCGAGCAGGGTCAGGTCGAGTCTCTGCCGCTTCCCGGCCCGGCGGGGGTGGCAGTGACCGCTCCGTGCCTCCCGCTTCCCTCGTCCACCACGCGGGCAGATACCCCCGGCTCTGGGATCGGAACGGGCCGGGCCTCCCTTGCATGTGGCCGGGGAACCTTCGCCTCTCTCGGCCTCAGTTTCCTTGTCTGAGACGTGGGCCCAGGTGTAGCAGCGCTTCTTAGGGTCCTGAGGGGGAACGAGATCACGCAATTGGAAATAAATTCTTGCCGTCACTGTTGAAACCACACACCGTCGTGTGAAGAAAAGGTAGACGCGTTTATGATAGTAATTTTACAAGTTTATCTTGAATATTATTCACTGTAAGATCACTCGATAATCTGCCTTTTCCCAGCTCCTCCGTGGTTCCCTGCCTGGCATCTTTCAGGGCTCTGCTCAGATGTCCCCTGCACGGAGAGGCCGCCCCTGGCCGCTTGCAGGAAGCCTCGGCCCCCGCCATCCTCCTTCCCGGGGCTCAGCTGGTCCAGCCAACTCAGGCTTGCTGCCGGTTTTTGTAACTGAAGTTTTATTGGCACACGGACGCGCCCGTTTGTTGCGTGTCTCTGTGTGTGTATGTGCACGCTTGCTTTCGTGCTACGGCGGCAGAGTCAGGTAGTCACAGCCGAGACCCGTGTGGCCTGCAAAGCCAAAAGTGTTTGCTTTCTGGGCCATCACAGAAAGCTTGGCAGACCCCCGATCTGTCCCATCACCCGGGTGGTGGCGTCACCACTTGATCGGTGTGTATCCTGCTTTGTCACACGGTGTCGTCTCCCCACTGCACCGTGTTAAGAACAGGGTCCTTGTCTGCCTGCGCCGCCATGTTCCCACCTGTTCTGAGGATGTAGCAGGTGCTCAGTAAAAACTGTTGCTCAGTCGGTGTGACACTGTCTTGACCTTGGGAGCGTCTGGGCTAATTGAGGAAGCGGGTTCACGCCTGACGCCCTCCAGACAAGGGGGTGTGGGCCCCACGAAGGATCGAGGGCTCCTCCCGGCCACCGCGGGCAGCAGGGTGAAGGCTGATGAGGAGGGCTTCCCGGAAAGGTGCCCTGTGAGCTGGATTTTGAAGGATGTACGGGGGCGGGGGAGGACATTGATTCCAAGGGGGTATCAGGGCTGTCACTTGGATGGAGGAGCTGGGATTTGGGGACAGTCCAGCAGTTGTCCCCGACCCCAGGAGGCAGTAGGTGGTTTCCACGGTGGTGGCTCAGGCCTCCCTGGAGAGAGGCCAGGCCCCGGTTGGGGTCAGGCAGACACTGCCAAGGCAGAGCAGGACCCGCGCCTTGAGGTCCTCCAGCCCCAGCCTTGGGGCGAGGCTGACGCCGCAGGTCACACGCACACACGCGTGACTGTGGCCGGAAGCCAGGTGCTCAGAGCAGCCTTCAATAGTCAGGTTTCTGTTTTTTATCCCCAAATTCTGCTTTCACATTTTTCTTGGAAATAAAGTTCCCAAACATCATTTTTAAGGGCATCCAGCGGCACTGAGCGCCCTCACGGTCCTGTGCAGCCGTCACCTCCTCCAGTTTCCGTCACCCCAGGAGGACACCCTTCCCCACCACCAGTGTCTTTCTGCCTCCGTGGATCCCCCTCTTGCGGGCGTGTCCCTGCGCGGACTCGCACGCGTCCTGTCCTGCCCGCTTCTCTCACTTACGCCGTGTTTTCCCGGCGCGTCTGTTGCGGTTTGTCCCGGTCCTGGCTGAACGCGTCCCCGTGGGCGGAGAGGCCACGCGTTGTTCGGTCACCTGTCGATGGGCGTTCGGGCGGTTCCCGCCTTTTGGTCTCTGGGAATGACGCTGCTCTGAACATTCCCGGTCGAGTTTTCCCTCGGACGCCTGTTTCCAATTCTCCCGGGTATTCCCGGGATGGAACTGCGGGTCTTACACTAACTCTAGGTTTGATTTATTGAGGAATTCCAGGCTGTTTTCCACAGCGATTGCACCATTTCACATTCCTTCCAGCAGCGTAAGAGGGTTCCAGTTTTTCCACATCCTCGCGAACACGTTTTATTTTCCTTTTTTAAACAAGCGTTTTTGACACTTGCTGCCCTAGTGGTTGTGCAGCGGCAGCTCGTGGTGGTTTTGATCCGCGTTAGGGATCAGATAGCCACGGTTCCAGGCCCTGCGACACAGCAGCACTGTTCCTGCACTGTCTCCTTCCGTCCTCCCAACAGCCTTGCGAAGTAGGCACTGTACTCCCGGGTTTCACTGAAGAAGACACTGAGGGTCAGAGAGGGCAAGTGACGTGCCAGGGCCGCAGGGCTGGTGAGCGCGGAGCAAAGGTTCGCATCCAGGCCTGGTGGAGTTGAGTTGCCTTCCTGCCCGGGTCTCTGGGTGTGTCTCAGGTGCATTTTTCTCCAGTCTCGGAGGGAAGGTGCCTCCCCTGACTGTGTAGACTCTTCCTCCGTCCAGCTGTGCCCGTTTCTGGGTCGTTTCGATGCCCTTCTTGAAGCTACCACCAGGGGTCACTGTGGGCCCGAGGCAGCTCTGCTCAAGTCCCAGGGTGGGCAGAAGCCAGGGGACCCGGATTTTCTGGCTCTTTCTAGGTTGACTTCTTCTTGGCTGCCTTTCAGGGTTCGCGGTGGCCTGCTCTGAGGTGGGGCGCAGGCTGGGTGAGCGTGGTGAACAGACCAGAACTGTGTTCTCAGCTCACTCACTGCGCCCTTTTGGGTTACAGACCTGGGCACTGGCCTCCTGTGTGGCCTCGGGCCAGTGTCCTAAGCTCTGGTTTCTAGCTTCCCTCTTTGGTACAAAGCAGACGGCAGTGTGACGGGATTCCTTTTACGGGGGTGTTTGGAGGAGGGGGTGCGGCGTGTAGACCGCAGGACAGATGACGCGGCGACTAGTGATGACGGAAGGCTCACTCGGTGGGTGTTCGCTGCGGGCTGGGTGCTTGCGCGTGTCAGCTCATGTCACCCCCGCACCGGCTCTCTGTTGTAGTGTTCGTGATCCCCATTTTCCAGATGAGGACAGTGAGGCTCAGAGAAGTTCAGCAACTTCTCAAGGCTGCACAGCGAGGAGAAGTCGTGTTCCAGCCTGGACAGTGTGGCTCTAAAGTCTGCACGGCCTCTCCTGGTGCCAGTGGCACTTGGAGGAATCGTGATGGTCACGATGGCTGGCTTCTGGCAAGCCCTGCTGTGCTGTGTGCGCGTCAGCTCGTTCAGTCCTCACCACAGCCCAATGAAGGAGGCACCGGGATTAGCCCCATTTTACAGACGAGGAAACTGAGGCCCAGCGGGCTTGAGCTGCTTGCTTATGCTCCCCGAGCCGGGAAGTCCCCGAGGCAGGATTCGAACCTGGCTCCAGAGCTTGGAGGCTGCTGCTGGCCCCAGGGAGCTGGCGCCACTCCAGGGCTCAAAGTGCCTGGGGGTGACTCAGAGGAAATGGTTAGCAGCCTGACTTCCTGTGCGCCGCCGCCAGCCTGGGCTGCGAGGGGCCGCATCCCTCCCTCCGCCCGCCGGCGCGCTCACCCCTCACGCTTGCCCCTTCCCGCAGCAACAGCTGGAGGAGGAGGCCGCCAAGCCGCCCGAGCCCGAGAAGCCCGTGTCGCCGCCGCCCACCGAGTCGAAGCACCGCAGCTTAGTGCAGATCATCTACGACGAGAACCGGGTATGTCCCCGCCCCCAGCGGGCCACTTCTGCCCCACAGTCCCCTCCTCTCCGCCGGCTGCCAGATGCAACGTGGGGGTCACCTCGAAGCGTCCGGCCCCCTCCCCCAGGCCCCGATGTCCCCATGTCAGCTCCCCTCCCCCGCAGGGACTGGGTGTGAGTGGGGGGGGAGGGGTAGCCCCACCTGACGTGGCTTCTGGGCGGCTCTGCTCAGATGCAGGGCTGGGGGGCCGTGGCTGGCCTGTGGGATGCAGCGTGAAAACGCAGGCGTCGCCTCTAGCAGAGCAGCAGGGCCAGTGACACAGTTGACGGTCACTTCTTCAGCCACCCACGCAGAAGAAATCCCTGTAATGCCAGAGATAGCAACATTATTGCAAGTAACAGCCAAGGTTCATGGAACGGGTCCTCCTGGCGGTCCTTTACGTAGCAGGCCTGGGAGGGTAGGGGCAGCACCTGTTTCCATTTTACTTATGGGGAAACGGAGGCCCAGAGAGGTTAAGTCACTCGTCCAAAGTCACACAGCTAGGAAGTGGCAGACCTGGGATTTGAACTGCTGGGCCGTCAGACAGTGGGGCCTGACTCTTCAGCTTGGCTTCCACCGACACTTGGCCCTGGATGGGTCTTTGCGGTGATTGAAACACAGGGTTTGCGGCAGGCTAAGAGGGCAATGGAGGCCCTGCGAGGGGCAGCTGCCGGGTGCCCGGAGAGGGCAAGGTCTTGGTGGGGGGGCTCAGGGCACCCAGAGCAGAGTGTTTCCAGCGGCTGGACCCCAAGGTCTGTGCTGCCCCATGGTGGAAGCTGGTGTCTGGCAAGGTGGTGAGCTCCCTGTCATCCCAGTCGAGCCACTGCAGGCTGGGCTCTGATGATTTATAGTTGACTTTTTCCAAATGTCCTTGGGACCTGTGGATGTTGAGTCCCCTCCTCTATTTTATGGATGAGGAAACCGAGACCCAGAGAGGGACTGGTCATTGTCTGAGGTTGCACAGTAAAATGTGACAGATGGGGAACCTCCCCTCCCTGCCTTGGCTTCTCTGGTCCCCTCCTGCCTGGGGCCCAGCCACCCTTCCCAGCTGTCTCGTCTGTGGGGTCTTCCTTTGCCAGATCAGTGTTCAAGGTTGGGGTTGGGGTGGGGAGGCTCCTGGTATCCTCGGGCCCAGGATGGCTGCTCTGGAGCCTGGGAGTCTGAGGTTGGTGCCTGGGCAGTGGCCCCGGGCAGGGAACTACTGGCTCAACTGGTTTGGCTACGCCTCCGCCTCTAGAAGTGGCAATAGGATGCAGAGCGAGCACCTGGAACTGTGTTTTTGGGTCACCCTCCCACGCCCCAGCCCCCCACCCCAAGTAACACTAGTAACAGTCACAGTGATCGGAGAGCGAGGGTCCACACGTGCTTCAGCCAGACGTCCTGGGTTCGAGCCCTGTCCCTCCCGCTCCCTGGCTGCGTGACTTTGAGTGTTTTACTCAAAGCTCCCTGCACTTCATGTTCCCGACTGCAAAACGACAGTAGCCGTAGCGTCTGCCTAGTGCGGTGGGTGTGGGGATTAAACGAGTTCATTTCATGGTGCCCTTAGGACGAGGCCTGGCACTGAGGAAGTGCCAGCTGGCGCCATTGTGTGGTCATCGTCTTAGTTGTTGTTCATTTCTTCTTGTTATTGTTTACATTTTGTGTAACCTTTATCCTCTCCAGATCTGTATGAAGTAAGTACTATTACTCTCCCCATCTTGCTCATCAAGAAACCAAGGCTCAGAGAGGGAGGGTAACCGGCCTGAGGCTGCACAGCAAGTGAGCTTGGAGACTGGGACTGAGAGCCGAGATTGAGCTGGCTCTAGGAGGCTGGGGGGCACGGGCAGGGCTCCCGGGGTCCCTGACCCCTGGTGGGAGAGCAGGTGTGGTTCTCTCCAGCAGCCGTGGGGGCGGGGGAGGCGGCCCTTAGCCTAGAGCTCTGTCCCTGCCGCCAGCTCTGTGCTCAGATGTCCCCCTCCGCGAGGCCTGCTTCGACCGTCTACTTATTCCTGAAAACCCTTCGGCACCTGTTTCCCTCCTTCCTGGCTTCCGTTGTTTTCTCAGACCTTGTTTTCCTGGGACGTGATTCACACTGTACTTATTTGCTCTGTTTGTGATGAACAGAAGCTCCGTGAGGGCAGGGAGTAAAATCTCTGCCTCCTAGAAACTCCCAGCTCCATCCTCCAGCACCTAGAACAGTGCCTGGCGCGTAGTAGGTGCTCATTACATCTCTGCTGCACAAATGTTCAGACGGCAGGAGGGGAGGGAGGTGGAGGGCAAGGGGCCAGATCCTCCCCGCGGAGGAGGCCTCTGGTTTGGGGGTGTGGGGCCTGGAGGGGGCTGAGCCTAGAAGCTGGCAGCCTGGTGGGCCTTTGGCAGGAGCAGCCAGGGCTCCCCACCCCGCTGAGGAGCAGCGGGATTAAGTTCTAATCCGCCTGCCTTCCCCGCTGGCTGCCGGAGAGGTGGGGGACGAGCCAGCCGCGGAGAGCAGCTCCCCGCCGGGCAGGGCTGGACCCGGGCTCATTATCCATTCGGAGCGGTGGCTGAGGCTCCGCTGAGCGAGGCTTTTCCCTCCTCCCGGGACAGCCTGCGGGCCGGGCAGGTGCGCACAGATGGCGGCAGCAGGAACGGAACGGCGGGGCCGGGCCCAGGAGGCGGATCCCGACCTGGAAGCGGGCGGCGGCAAAGCCTCCTTGGAGGCGGTGGGTGGGCCACGCGGGGACGTCTGGGTGAGGGTCACGGCACAGGCAAAGACCCAGAGAGGGGACCAGGGTCTCCTTTGATCTTCGAGGGTGGGGGTGTGAGGTGGGAGGCCTGCCTCTGGGCGGGGGGCTGGGAGAGGCTCACGCTCGGAGTTTGGGTAAGACACACACCCGGGCGGCCCGGGGAGGGTGTGTCTAAATAAGGGGCCATTTGTGCGGTGCGGGTTGCTGGTACCGTAGGCTTTCAGGGCAGGGAGACTCCATGAACATGTAGCAACCAAGGTAGGCTTCATGGAGGAAGCAGCCTTGAGCCAGGCCTGAAAAACAGGGGTATGGCGGGACAATTTCTGGTGAAGTTGACAAGGGTGTGAAGAGGCAGGGAAAACGGCAGCAGAGGCCCCGGCGCCAAGTGATAAGGAAATCAGAGCATTAGACTGAAGCCCTTGTCTTAGATTTTAAGTGTCTTTGAAGTCAAGTGTTTTTGTGTCGCGACGAGGACTGAGTTTGTGCGCGGTGTGATGAGACCGAGCGGGGCGAGCGCGAGCGATGCCGTCAGCGGGCTGCGCAGACAGGAAGCACGTGGCAGTGCAGTTTGAGGGTCCCGACACCCCAGTGCCTGCTCGTAAGCCCAACTTCGGAGCCCCCAGGCCGAGATTCGGGGCCTCCCGGGCAGCGGTTCAGACCCCGTCCTGCTGCCCTGGCGTCCTGTGCCGGCCCCCACCTGGCCAGCGGAACCCCCCGGAGTGCAGGGCTTCTTCCAGATGGCACGTCGCACACGCGGTGAATGAGCCTGTCCCGGGAGCCCAGCCTGCCGCCCCGCCGGGCTGCCGAGTCACAGTGAGAGCTCCGGACGGCTGGCGGGCGCTGGGCTCCCTGCGCAGACCCGGCGGCTGCCCCGAAACTCCGCAGCGGCTGGCAGAGGGACTTGGATGCAGGGGCGGGGCCTTGGGGCCTCTGGGGTGGGGGGTCCTGAGATGGGGAGGGCAGGCCTGGCCCTCAGGCCAGAGAGTCAGAGAAGGGCCAGCATGGGACTCCCAGGCGGGGGACAGGCCAGCAACGGTCAGCGAGGGGCTCTGGGTCCTCTGTCCTGGAGGAGAGCTCGTGTGTGTGTGTGCGCGCGCATGTGTACAGGCGTGTGGTGTATACGTGTGTGTGCACACGTGTGTACATGCGTGTGGCATGTGCATGCATGCTGTGTATACGTGTGCACGGTGTGTACACGTGGATGTGTGCGCTATGTGTACACATAGTGTGTGCATACGTGTGTGGTGCACGTGCATGTTTTGGGGGCACGTGCACGTGTGGGCATGCGTGGTGTGGCACACATTGGATGCATGCGTGTATGTGTGAGCACACGTGTGCACCTATGGATGGCTGTGCACACATGTATGTGAATACTTGTGTGAGTTGGCTTGTGTGGGGCATGTGTGTGGTTTGTACATTTATTCACCACACGTATGTGTGCACACGTGTACGTGGTGGACCTCTCCGTGGCTGTGTCAGTGTGTAGGAGTCAGCATGTGTGGCCGTGGTTATTTGTGCATTTACACATCCGTGGATGTGAGTGAGGGTACCTGTGGGCGCCGTGTGCACGTGTGTGAATGCACACCCATGTGAGTTAGCATGTGCGAGGCTCATACGTGGTTATTTGTGCGTCTCTGCACCTGTTTGTGGATGCCTGTGTTCACACGGGTACATGTGAAGTATGTGCACGTGTGCACAAATGGACGTGTGTGTGGTGAGATTGTGTGTTTGCTTGGGTACACATGTGTATGTGTGTGTTGTCTCCGAGTGCATGGGACATGTGCGTATCTATGATGGACGTGTCCGTAGATCTCGGCATATGCGTGTGGTCACGTGGGCGCGGTGCTCACGTGCCCGTCTGCGCAGGGCACTCAGGACTTTCGTGTCCTGGCACAGCTCCCAGCTCCTCCGGGAGCGCCGTGGCCTGAGTGAGACCCACCCCGCCACCCGGGTCTCGGCGAGGCCCCCACAGCAGGTGGACGCCAAGGGTGAGCACAGCCCCCCTCCTCGGTGGCCCCAGTTCCGGGGTTTGTCCTCTCGGGCGTCAGTTCGGGCCGTGGCTTCTCTCTGGGCCCCAGCTACCTCCCCGCAGGGCCAGGCCCTTGGACCCGGCCCCCACCCCCAGCCCCGCGGTCAGAGCAGAGACCCCGGCTCCCTGAAGCCGGTGCGCGAGGGGACTTGGTGGGGAGCGGGTTCCAGCTGGGTCTTGAGACGGGCCTGTCTCCGTGTTCCCCGGGTGGAGCCTGGGTCTCTTTGACCTCCGACCTCCCAGCCAGCAGGGTCTGCCCGGCCCGAAGCCCTGCCCTGGGCTGGGGCTCCAACAGGTGCGCCCTGGCGCCCCGCAAGCCGGGCCTTGTGCCCACGCGAGGCGTTCCTGCGTGCCGGGGCCCGGCCTGCAGGGCGGCAGTGTCAGGAGTGACCCTCGAGGGTGTGGGGGATACACAGACGTTAACCGTGGAAATACGGGGGTGGGAAGGGGTACCAGGGGCCAGGGCTTTGCCTGGAGTTTATGGGCCGGCGTCTCCGCACCAGGAGTCCTCCGAGCCTCAGTTTCTCCTCCTGCGAATGGCGCGGTGATCGAGCCCGGGCGCAGTCACTGAGAGGCTCAGTGATCCTGCTTGTGGCCCAGAGAGCAGGGAGGGGGTCCCGCCCCCACCTCCACTGGGACAGGCGCACCTGGGGCCCCGTGGACGGTGGCAGCTGAGTGGTGAGCCAGGGGAGAGGCGTCGGGCCAGCCTCCAGCGACGTGAGAGAGGACGGGGCTCTGGGCGGGTGCTGGGAGCCTGGGGCACGCGTGTCCTGGGCGAGAATGCCCCGCTCAAGGAGGGCCTGGGAGGGAGCCAGCCCACCCCCGTTTCCAGTCACACAGACTGTTACCAAGCGCCCACGCTGTTCCAGGTGCTGTTCCAGGTGCCATGGACAGGGCAGAGAGCAGCGCGGTGCCCTGCGCCGCGTGGAGTCAGTGAGGTGCACGGCGGGACGCAGACCCCGCTCCTGACCCGGCTCCTGACCCGGCGTGTTTTGTGCGGACAGCCAGGCGGGGTCACAGGGGCCCAGGGCGGTGGGCCGCTCTCCTGGGGGATCAGGGAGGCCTCTCTGGGGAGGGGAGGCTGAGTCCTGAGGCACGAACGAGGGACGGACCGCAGCGTGTGAAGATGCAGGGAACAGTGTTCCAGGCAGGGGAACAGTAGGTGCGGAGGCTTTTGGTAGGCGGGCAGCAGTGAGGGACAGTGGAGGTGGAGGGCTGGAGAGGGGCGAGACCCTGGCGGCCCTGACGCGGAGCTTGGATCCGGTTCTCAGGGTGGCAGGAAGCTGGCAGCGAGGAGGGCGGTGGGAGTTCGGTGCAGGCTGCACCCGAGGCCGCCGTGTGCTGGCTTCTCACGGAAGTCCTGGGAGGTCAGTAACCTGGGTAAGTGTGGCCAGTGTGCAGCTGGGGAGACCGAGGCCGGCAGGAGGAGCGGTTTGCTGGAGGTGGGATAGGGCAGCGCTGCCTCCCAGATGTTGGACAGATGTGATGAGAAAGGCAGGACCTCCCGCCGGCTCCTTAGGAAGTGACGGGCGGGTCAGTCCCCTCTCTGCTATGGGCAGGACCAGGCAGGCGGCTGGGCGCGGTGCGTGAGGTGGGGGGAGGCCCCAGAGAGCCGGGGACTGGGGCTCCCTGCGGCTCAGCGGGTCAGGACGGGTCCTCCCGGCTCTCCTCCAGGGCCGGCAGGTGCCCCTGCTCCTGGGACAGGGAGGGTGTCCTCGAAGATGGAATCCGCTTTCTTTTCTTCTTGGCTGATTCATCAGTTTATTAAGTTGACTGAAAACAGTGCTTGAATCCCAGAGCCTCCGTCCAAATCCCCAGGCCTGGCCCCCCCAGCGGGGTCCTTGGGTCCTTCTCGCAGGCCTGGGGACGTGTCCCGCGGAGCCTGCCCAGCCTGGAGTGCGCGTAGGACATGGCTAATCCGTCGCAAAGAGCCAGCCGCGCACCGGGGGTAGCATTTGAGGAAGATCTTTTTGGCCGGGCCCACGGTGTCTCCTTGAGGCTGGCTGGGACACCTCCGCGCCGGGGACAAAGGCCGCTCCAGCTGGAAGACGTTCTTGTCAAACTGGCGCTGTGGGAAGGGGTGCCCTGGGCCAAGCTGTCCGCCAGCGCCCGCGTACAGCGCCGCCGGGGGTGCAGTCGCCGGCCACCAGTCCTGCCAGCTGCTCGTTGGCGGAGTCCAGGACGTTGCCCACTGGTCCCCACGGGGTCAGCTGGTAGCGGCCGTTCTGCTCATAGAAACGGGCCAGGCCTCGCTGACGCCGCTGCCCGGGCCTGCTCCAGCCAGCCGCCCAGCGAGGAGCGGCCACCACTAGCCACGCTCCTCCCAGCGCAGGCAGCCACACCTGGGCCAGGACACCCCACCCAGCCCTCCACGGGGACCAGCCCCTTGTTCAGACGGGCGGTGCTCGCCTCCTCATAGCACAAGGTGACAAGAAGGACGTGCTTCCTGAGACCCCCACGGTGGGCTTCCGGCCCAGATCTGAGACCCAGGCCCAACCGTGTGACAAGGCAGTTTCTAGTGGCCCGGCTGCTCCAGTCCCACCCTCTCTGTGGGGCGTCACACCTCTGTGCAGATGGGCAGTTGCTGCTGATCCCCACAGAGCCTCATGACACACACCAACTCCTATTCACCCCTTGAAACCCAGCTCAAATATCCCTCCTGTTACCTTTCCAGGGGAGTGACTTGTGCCCTACTTTGTGCCTCCCCCGTACGCCACATGTACCTTTCTCTGCCTGAGCGTACTGGTCTGCCGCTACCGCTCTTGGCCAGCTGCGTAACTGACGGGGTTTATGGCAGGCAGGGGCTGGGTCTCATTCATTCTGCGTCTCTCCCCAGTACTCAGTACATAGTAGGTGCTCAGGAAATGTCGGGGTGGCTGTCCTGTGGTCCTTGGCCCCCTGCCCCTTCCCCACTCGGCCTGGCGGGGGGTTCTCCCGTATCAGCACCGTGTGGCGGGCTCTGCGCTGCTTCAAGGGTGCGGCTGGGGCAGCAGCGCTCTGCGGTGACTCGGGGAGGTGCCTGCCCCTGCGTGGGACGTGCTGGTCCCAAGCCCAGGAGGCCCTTTGAGGGGCCTGGCCCTTGGCATTCTCCCTTCCCGGAGCTTGCAGGGCATGAGGAGGGCTTCTCTCTGACATCACCTTTCTGTGCCTCAGTTTCCCTTTTGTAAAATGGGGACACTCGTGTCTGCCTTCCCTCGTGCTTACGTGCCATTTAAATTCTAATGATGCATGCCGTGTGCCGGTGCTTGGCGCATAGTAGGTGCTCAGTAAAATGCTAACCGTTGTAATAATCATTTGCCCCGCACGTTCCGGCCCCAGCCACGCCTCGAGGCTCCTGGTCTCGGGGTTTCGGCTCTGCACGAAGGGGCCGAGAGCATGGCTCTGCTGCGGGTGGGCTGGGCCTGGGCTCTAGGCGGAGGTAGTTCTAGGTGCCAGCTTGAGCCCACCTACAAGCCCGCTCTCTTTCTCCAGGGGCTGGGGGGACGCCTGGCCCTCGCACCCTCCTCTGGCTGTGACGCCGGGAGCCAGCCAGCCGTGCCTTGCGGGGGGCTCTTGGAGAGGGCCACCTCGAACTCTGTGGGAGCCACAGTGCCCTGGGCTCTGGGTCACCCCCTTTCAGCACGTCTGGATTTGGGGACGAATTCCACACAAGGATGGTGACTTGCCAAGGCTGGTCTCCCCCAGCGCGGTGCCGTCATGGGACGGACGGGTGCAGTTGGGCCCGGCTGTCGGCTCCATCCTGCCCAAGCGCTGCCCCTGCCTGCCCCCCACCCCCCGCCCCGGGCACCCCGGCTGGCCCGGGCCGCCTTCCGGGCCTCCTCTGAGCGGGCCCTGGTGGTCCCAGGCGGGGGGCCGGCAGGACCTGGCCGAGGCACAATGTCTGCCTTCACGGCCGAGGGCCCGGGGCAGGGGGCCCTGAGGTCCGGCCCGTTGAATGGGCGGCCACGGGGCCCTTTCTGCCACATGTTCCCGTTTTCCTAATAAGTCCCTGGTTGTGAGTGGGGAGGAGGCGGGGAGGCCCCGGGCGGCCCAGAAATAATCACATGATTGTGAAACGAGGAATCCTAGAAAGGGTGTCTCTGAGCGCCTCACCCCCCTCCCCCGCTGGCTGCACCGCGCTGAGGTAATCGCAGACGACCCAACCAGCGTCCAGGGCGCAGGAGGCAGCCGGCCTGGCAGTGTCGCCGGGCTGCGGGAGCTGTGTCCGCTGGCGGGCCCTGGGGGAGCCGGGCAGCGGGGACGCGGTGTCTGTCAGAATCGAAACTTGGCGGGTTCGCCAGGGCCGCGGCGGCGGTACGGGCCCCGCTGTGGCTTTTCCCAGCCTGGGGAGGGCTTGGGGAGGGACCTGGCCCCCGCCCGCGCCCGGGCCATGGATCGGTGTGTCGGGCTGGGCAGGTGCCCGCGTCCGGGGGCCTCTATTTATAATCTGTTCTGTGTTTTTTTGTTTTCTTCATTCCTCCTCCCCTCCGGGGCGCTGCAGAAGAAGGCGGAGGCCGCACACCGCATTCTGGAAGGCCTGGGGCCCCAGGTGGAGCTGGTGAGCCGGGCGGGCGTCGGGCCCTGGGGCGGGAGGGGCGACCGGGGCACGGGCAGGCGCAGGTGGGCGCGGGCGGGAGGAGGAAGTCGTTCTTGCCAGGCGCTGCCCGGCAGCTTTCGTGGGAGGAGGCAGGAAGTGCACCTCCTGATAAGGGGCCGGCTGGTGGGTGGCCGGGTGGGGGAGTGATGTGTGTGCCCTGAAGCCCGGCCACTCGGGCTGCGGGAGGAGCCACACGCCTGCAGTCCAGCCCGGTTCTAGCTTATCATGAAGCCTGTTCCCTGGGCCAGATGATCTGGGTTTGATTCCCAGGTTGGCTGCTTGATGGCTGTGTGACCCCGGGCAGGTCTCTTAACCTCTCTGCGCTTCTGTTTCCTCCTCTGTGAAGTGGGAGTGACAGTATCACCCCCCCCCCCCCGGCTTAATTTTTTGCAACGTCACGTGCTTTGTGTGGAGTACGCGCCGGGTGTTTGCTGGTGCTGGTAGCACTGTCACCATGGCCGGTCCCACTGTGCTGCCGGGAAGACGTCATGTCAGCGGCAGAGCTGGAAAGCAGAGCCCGGGCCTCCTGGAGTCCCCGGGCTGGGGTGGGCGGCCCCAGGAGCACCGGCTCGAGCCCCTGCGTGCCCGGCGCCCCGCTGAGCTGGTGGGCACGGCGCCTTGCGCTTGCCCGCGTGTGTGCGGGTGGGTGCAGGGTCCCCGTGCACGTGGTGGGTCTGGGGTGTGCGTGGGGTGCTCCCGGGGTGCAGAGAAAGCCTCACGCTGCCAGAGCCTCGCTGGAGACTCGACTCCGCCACGTGTTTGCTGAGCGGCCTTGGGAAGGGGCTCACCTCCCGGACCGCGGTCGTCACTGGTGACGTGGCGCAGACACAGCGCCTGCTCCCAGGGCCGCTGCAGGGCTCAGCGAAGGAGGCCGCGAGCGGTCGGGAGAGCCGACTGCGCCGGAGCCTCCGCAGGGTCTCGGCCCCGTGCAGTGAGAGCTTCCTCCGGAGCCCGGGTGTGTCCGTTCGCGCCGCTCAGGGGCAGTGAGCCGAGACGGGCAGGTGGCAGCGCCCCCGCTGGGCTCTGCCACACTCGAGGCGCGTCCTGGGGACGCGGGTCCTGGAAGTTCCTGCTGCCACTGCCCTTTTGGCCGTTCGAACAGCTTTGTCGAGAGGCGATCCGCGGGCTCCGCCACCCGCCCACGCGAAGTGCGCACTTCAGTGATTTTCAGCGTGTCCGCACACGTGTGCAGCCGCCACTGCGGTCAGTTTTAGAGCATCTCATTGTTTTAAAAAGAAGCACTTGTGTGTCTGGATCTGCGTGTTCCGGACCTTTCCTGCGAGTGAAATCATACGCGGGTGGCCTTTTGTGTCTGGCTTCTTGCGCTTGACGCCGTGTTTTCGGGGATCACGCGTTGCCGCGTCCTTTCTAGCTGCCGAGTGATGCTCCGCTGCGGGATGTGCGTTTTCTTCTCTGCCCGGGGATGGACGGTAGACGGCTGTCGCGAGGCGCGTGGTTTCCGTGCACACGCGTGTTTCATTCCTCGGGTGTACACCGGGAGGGGGACCACGGGTCTTCCGTGAACTCCGTGGTGCTGCCCGGCTGTTCCGAGTCCCTCTGTGGCCCACAGTGAGCTGATCAGGGAAGGCGGGATTGGACGTGGGGCGCAGTCGGTCCACACTAGGAGGCTCTCCCTCTCCCGGTCCCAACTAGTCCCGAGGGCTCCCTGGAGGAAGTGACCGGGCCGCTGTGTCTCAGGGCCTGGGGGCTGCAGGGCTGAGAGCCACCGGGCGGTCCTAGGAGCTCTGGAACCAGGAGCATCGGAGTGATGCTTTTCCGGTTGTTTGGGGCCAAGGGCTCGTCTCCTGCTCGGGGACCTCAGAGCAGAGGCTCCCTCAAGGCCGGTGACACAGGCAGCCGCGGTCCGTGGTGCCTGGACTGGCAGCTGGAGTCCTCTCGAAGTCGGTGGGCCCTTGGCCTGGTGGATCCAGTGGGGGCGGGGTGGGACTCACGTTGGCAGGGCACCTACTGTGCGTTAGGGCACGTGCAGGTGTCGCCGTCCCATTTCCTGGGTGAAGCTCAGAGAGGACAGTGCCTTGCCCAGGGACACACAGCGAGAGAGGAGGCGGGAGGCGTGCTGAGCCCATGGGGACACTGCTGGCCAGTTCTGCCCAGGTCGCCCTCTGTCCTGTCTCCGCAGTGCCCGAGTGGCCGGAGGTGCTCTCCAAGCAGCTGACCCGGGGCTGTGGGTCACTGGGCCGCGCCGTCGGGAATCTGGCTCCCGGGGTGTCTCCCACCCGCAGCCACGGAGCCCACCCAGGGAGCGCCCGGCCAGGGAAGCCGCTGCTTTGGGAATGTTCCGATGACCCTGCGCTCCAGGGGTGGAGTCCCTGTGACCGCCCTGGGGGGGCCTGGGTTTCGGGGAGGGACTCACGTTGGCAGGGAGGGAAATAGCACAGGGGCTCTAGACTCGGTGGCACTGCCCTGCCCCCCGGCGGGCCCAGCGCACCGTGGGGGCCAGGCCCGGGGAGGAGGGTGTGCACAGCAGCCCGACCTCTCTGCTGCCTGAGTCATTTGCTTCCTTCCTGTTCGGGGTGTTATTTTAAGAACCCGGCGTCACCAGAGGGTCGAGGGCCGGGGCGACGCTCCTCTGTGACCAGCTCTGGGGTCTGCCTGGGGTGGCCGCCTCGTCTCGGTCGCCCGCTGGCCTGAAGCCGGGGTGGGGCCTCCCCCCCGACCCTCCTGTGCCCGCTTGGTCACAGCCACGCATGGTCTCTGCCCGGGCGCCATGTCTGGCGCGTCCTCCCCCCGCCCGTGCCCTCGCCGCGCTCCCGCCCACCGCACCCCCGTTTTTAGAGGAGGAAACAGGCTTCGAGGGGGCCAGAGACGGGCCCGGGGGCTGTGGGAGGGAGCGTCCTCTCCTGGAGTCACGTCCCGCGGCTCGCCCTGGGCGTGGAGGTCGCCTCGTGCAGCCCCCTCTGCAGAGGGTGGGCGGGGGGGGCCCTGGGGCCTGTCTCTGTTCAGCAGTGCGCCTGCCGGGGCACATGCCCTCCCTCCCCACCCCTCCTGTGCCCTCCAGGGTGGCACGGGCCCGTTGCCGTGGTGACGGGCAGCGTCTCCCTCCCGCCTCCCTCTCCCAGGTCTCTGCCTCCAGGAGGGGCAGGGGGAGCCTCCGTGGGGGAAGCCCCTCTGCTCAACCCCCCCGGGATCCCGAGTCCTCACGGGCCTTCCCCTTAAGAGGCCCTCACCGAAGGCCACCCTGAGCGGCAGGTTGCTCTGTCCCCATGTCATCGAGCAGGGCAGCAGGTCATGGAAGTGACTGCCCCCCTCGGGCTTGGTGGGCTGGGGCTGGCTGGGTCCCGCTGCCGTCCCGGAGGCAGCTCCCACTTTTCCAGTCCCTTGTGCACTGCGGAAGCCGTGTCCCCTCTGCTCTCTCTCCCTCCCTGGCCCCCTCGGGCCGTTTGCCGTCATTACAGCCAGAGCAAGGCAAACCAGTCACCGGGTCTGACATTTCCTGGGCTGTCCCAAAGCCCCGTGAGGTGGGTCCCTTCACCCTACACCCATTTTCTAGGTGTGGAAACTGAGGCACGAGTGTTGAAGGTGCTTGTCTGGGCCTACAGTGAGCACAGAGGAAACAGCTTTTAAAACAGGGCCTGTCTCCGGAGCCTGAGCCCGTGAATGATGCCCACTTGCGCCTGGCCTGTATTTTATCGGCACGTGGGGAACGTAAAAGACCAAGCACAGAGGTGCCTGGGTCACAGCACAGGTGTCTCTATGGGCCCCTTGCCATTCCCGAGATGAGGATTCGCAGCCTCCTGCAGGGGTGTCTTACCTCCCTTCTCTGCGGGAAGTTCTGCAGCGAGTCTGACTGTGGGCTCTGCTGCTCACAGCCCTGTGGTGGGGGTGGGGACTCTCCCCCGTTTCCCGAGCTCCTTGAGGGCAGCCTGACCTGACATGGGGAGAGATGGTCCATGCCAGCCACAGGGTGACATCTTTGTCCCCAGGAGAGTAGCTGAGCTTAGAGCCCAGTGGTGAGTTACCACGGCGGGGTTGTGGGGGCCGTGGGCAGAAAGAAAGCCGGCGTTGTCATCAGCTGGAGCCGTCCCCGCTGCCCCGCCCACTGCCCAGGGAGGAGCCTGGTGTGTGCTTTTCCCTCCCCGCGGCCGCAGGACCCCGCGGCTCCGCCCTCCCTGTTCTGCCCGACCTCTCACGCGGTACCTGGTCTTCCCACCATGGTCGCCCATGGCTGCCCCGGGAGGCTCCTGCCGTGTGTGGGGGCGTGAGAGGGAGAGACAGACATGCGCACACACAGAAGGAGACGGACAGACAGACGCGCATGCAGAGACGGAGGCAGAGAGCGGCAGACTCCTCTAGTGCTGGAGTTGAGAGACGGGGCTCTCGCGCAAACTCAGCTCTTACCAACGGGAGGCAAGGACTCAGTTTCCCCGTCTGCAGCAGGGGTGAGACTTGTGTCAGTCGGCTACTGCTTCGTAACAAAGCAGCCCCACGTTCAGTGGCGCGGAACGGCAGCCGTCCCTGCCTCTCAGCAGTCTAGAAGTCGGCCCAGCGTTTCTGTTCGCGTGGCCCCGCTCGCGCCTCGCCGTGGTCAGCCGGGGGCCGTGGTTCCAGCTCAGCCCGGACCGGACGGCGCTGCTGAGCCCCTGCTGTCCCCTGGTGCCTCCAGTGGGCCGGGCCGGGCTTGCTGTCCCTACGGAGGAAGCAGCAAGGCAGACGCGCATTTCCAAGCCTCCGCTGTCACTGAGTTTGCGGCTGTCCTGTAGCCACAGCAGGGGCACGGGCGGGTTCGGGGAGGGGTCACTGCACCTGTGGCAACGAGGACACTGAGGCCTCTCGGGCTCTCGTGTCTGCCGGGCGCCGGGCTCAGGGCTTTGCGCGCTCCTGTGTGATCTGAGGCCGCCCCATGGGCTCTCCCCGCCGCACAGAGCCGGAAACAGGAGCGGAAGGATTGGCCCCGGCTCACCCGGGACCCCAGCCGGAAGAGTCAGAACCGGGATTTGAACCCAGGCTGTGCCCTTGGTCCCTGACCGCGGCGCTGCCATCTGGGAGGGGGACCCTGGCGGCCAGCTGGGTCCCCGACCTGTCACACACGCCGCGGCCCGGGGCTGCTTT
>CAUYSK010004471.1:0-10765 GCA_963575035.1 Avahi laniger | reverse complement strand
AACAATGTTTCTGATGCTGCTTTTACCAACAGTCTATGGATATAGAAATTTTTGGTGATCCTAAATATTTTGTTTTCCTCATTCTTATATATTAAAATATTTATCATGGTAAACTATACATGGCATTAAATTTATCATTTTTAACCATTTGTAAGAGTGTAATTCAGTGGCATCATCTATACTCACGTTGTTGTGCAACCAACACCAGCATGTATCTCCAGAGCTTTTTCTTCACCCTAAACTGAAATTTCATACCCATTAAACTATAACTTCCTATTCCCTCTCCCCTCGATTCCTGGTAACCACCATTCTATTTTCTGTCTCTATGATTTTGACTAGGTACCTCATATGAGTGGAGTCATACAGTATTTGTCTTTTTTGTGACTAGCTTGTTTCACTTAGAGTAATGTTGGGGAGTAGAATTTTTCATTACATTTGATATTAATTTTGATTTCTGTTGCCCCCGTGGCTGGTGGCTGCTGCATTGGACAGCGCAGCTCTAGAGAAAGGGCGTTTGGACAGAGACCTCAGTGAGGTGAGGGACTCAGCCCTGCAGATATTTGGGAGAATACGTTGTAGATGGAGGAAAGGACCAGCACACACAGGGAAGAGTGAACTTGGCGGGTTTCCAGGGTTGCTAGAACAGAATGCACGAGGAAAAGAGTGACAGCAGAGACAGCTGGGGAGGTGGCAGCAGTGACTCAGGGCCCGGGAGCCAGCGCAAGGGATGTGGACTTTATTCTGTCTGTGACGGAACACCACAAAACGGTTTTGAGCAGGTGACTGACGCCATTTGCCTTAAGGGTTGGCAGAATCCATCTGGGTGCTGTGTTCAGGGCAGACTGTAGGGGCAAGGGCCAAAGCCGGGAGCCTACTGAGAAAGTGACAGATGCTGGTGGCTTGAGCACGGGAAATAGGGAGAAGTGGTTGGATTCTGGAATCATCTTGAAGGTCAGGCTGGTAGGACTTGCAGAAAGATTGGACAAGGATTATAAGAGAATGAGAGGGTCACGTGTCACTCCAAGGCATTTGGCCCAAGCAACTAGAAGGACGGATTTACCTTCTACTAAGACGGGAGGATCACGTGTGGCAGGGAAGATAGGGAGCTGGGCCTGGTCCTGTTAAGTTAGAGATGTCTTGTCAGACACCGTGGGAACTGAGCCAGAGTGGACAGTTGGATATTTGGATGTTGAGGCCGAGGAACCGGAGAAGCCCATCTGGGGAGGTGCTGGCCGATAGAACTCTCTGTGATGATGAAAAATGTCCCATACCTGCGCTGACGGTATGATAGCCACCTCTCAAGTGGGACTAATAAACTGAAATTTAAATGTTATTTACTCTTAATCAACTTAAATTTAAACAGCCCACATGGCCAGTGGCTACCATATTGGACAGCGCGGATCCGAAGCGTTAGATAGAGGGGCGCCCCCAGCCTGAGACCTGGGGCATACCAGCATAGTGCGGTCAGGAAGAGGACAGAGCTGGCAGAGGAGACTGCGGGGTAGCCAGAGAGGACAGAATACAAAGTGACGTTCTGGAAGCCCAGGGTGGGAAGTCAAGTAAGATGCAGGGTGAAAATTACCATTGGGTTTGCAGGAGGAGGGTTCCTGGCCACCTCGGTAGGAGCAAGGTTGGCGCTGATCTGAGTGAGCAGAGGAGGGGGGGGTGGATGTGGGGACAGAGTACGGCCCACAGAGCTCAGGGCCCTGCAGCTGGGAGAGCTGGGTGGGCAGGAGAGGGCCCCTCGGCAGCTGGAGTCGGCCCTGGCCTGGCTTTCTGGGAGGCAGAGGTCCCTGACACCCCAGCCCAGAACACAGGCTGCTAGGGACAGAGAATTGTCCTTCGTGACAGTGTGCCCAAGCATGTCCTAGTGAAGCCCGACTTTCCTCTATTCCATTCTCAGGACCCTGAGTACCAGGGAAGAGGCTGCCCCAGCGGCGGGCCTAGTGGGTGCTGAAGCCTGGGGGCCACCAGGCCACCACCAGAGACCCATAATTACCTGTCCCTTATTAGACCCCACATCAGCCCCAAATTCCTTCACCAGGGACATCACCCACCCTGTCTTCAGTCCCTTGTTGTCTCCTTCCTCTCAGATATCAACAGTGACGGCGTCCTGGACGAGCAGGAGCTAGAGGCCCTCTTCACCAAGGAGGTGAGCATCTCGGGAGCCTCGAGCACAGAGGGGACCCCCAGAGCAGCCACACGTCCCCTCAGGGATCCTAGCAGTCCCCTGAAGTCCCCCTGGATGGGAGTTGGAGTTGGTCGCCCCGGACCTCTCAGTGCCCCCGCCTCTGCTTGCCCTGCAGCTGGAGAAGGTGTACGACCCCAAGAATGAGGAGGACGACATGCGGGAGATGGAGGAGGAGCGGCTGCGCATGCGCGAGCACGTGATGAAGAATGTGAGGCGGGGGCCCAGGTGGGCGGGGGAGGGGCCCGGCTCTGTCACTCACCCTCGTCTGGCTCCCCAGGTGGACACCAACCAGGACCGCCTCGTGACCCTAGAGGAATTCCTTGCGTCCACTCAGAGGAAGGAGTTTGGGGATGCTGGCGAGGGCTGGGAGGTGAGGTCACGGGGGCTCCTCAGGGCGCTGCGTGCATCTCTCCCAGCCCTGACCTTGGTTTCAAAGTCTCTGGCCGCGTCTCGCTATCTCTGGGTCTCTGGCTACCCCGCAGGTCTCTACTCCTGTCTCTCTGAGACTCTGTGCCCTGCTCTCTGGGTCTCTGTCCCACTCCGCACTCAGGTCCCCCGCCCACACACCGCCCAGCCTCCTGTAAACCTCCTGGCAGAGCCCTCTCCACCGCGGGTGGCCAAGCTGAGCGACCCGCCAATGGCCCCTGTCCCTGCCCCTGCAGACGGTGGAGATGCACCCCGCCTACACCGAGGAAGAGCTGCGGCGTTTCGAGGAGGAGCTGGCTGCCCGGGAGGCCGAGCTGAACGCCAAGGCCCAGCGCCTCAGCCAGGAGACGGAGGCTCTAGGGCGCTCCCAGGGCCGCCTGGAGGCCCAGAAGAGAGAGCTGCAGCAGGTGGGGCAGCTGGTTCATTCTCTAAGTCTCTGGAGGCCCTTGTCCTCGTCTGTACAGTGTCAGAGGCTGGGAAGGCTGTGGCTGCCTGTTAATCGTGGGTAGATCCTCAGGTGGCCGCCGCCATCTTGAGTAAGGGCAGACGTTTTCCCATCCCCGACAGCTCTGCAGCTGCCATGTTGGGGAAGGGCAGTGGGGTCGTAAGTGGGAGCAGGGTCAGGGGTAGACTCATCTAGGGTCCCATGAGGGCTTCCCTGTCCCAGGGCAGGACCCAAGCGATGACGGGAGGGAGAGGTGGATCCTCAACTGTTTCTAAGCCCAGCTCTTAACAAGAGAAAAACTAAGGCCCATAAGGAAGGGATTGGCCCATGACCACGTAGCAGGTTGCTGTGGAATCTCAGTTTGGGGGTGAGACCTGAGCATCTTGGAACGCCAGTGTCATACCCTCCTGTCTGTGCCATCCCCACCTCCTGCAGGCCGTTCTGCATATGGAGCAGAGGAAACAGCAGCAGGGCCCGAACGCCCCCGCCTCCAACCCTGAGGGACAGCTCAAGTTCCACCCAGACACAGGTGCTGGCTCCTGGGCCCAGGAAGGGAAGGGCTGGGGGCCCGGGACCCCTGGGTCTGAGGGAGGAGGGGCTGGGGCATCTAGTGCCACCATTTCCTCCCCCCATTTCCAGACGATGCGCCTGTCCCAGCTCCAGCAGGTGACCAGAAGGATGTGGATGCTTCAGAAAAGAAGGTTCCTGAACAGCAGCCCCCTGCAGTGCCGCAGCTGGATTCCCAGCAACTGTGACCCTTCAGGGACCCCCAGCCCTCCAGGTTCCTATCCAGGCAGCTGATGGGAGCCGAATGAAGTGTCACAATCAGCCTTTCCTGGGGCCAGCAACATTTGTGGCCTCCTGTGGGCAGGGGGACAGGGTGGCATTTGACACATTGCCATCAGGCCCCGTATCTGCCTGTCTCAGCTTTCGCAGCCTCCAGGTCTATGGTCAGTTCCTTCTGTCCCCCTCCCAGGGGCCTGCCCTCTCTTGCGTTTGAATCAGCTTAATTTAGGGAAGCTCCCTCGCTCCCTCCTGAGAGGATCCTGCCTTCCTAGCCGGCTGGGCCTCAGCTGCCCAGGTCTTGGCCGCTCCAGCTGTCTGTATCCTCACAGTGGTTGGAACCCTGCCTGCTGCTCTGGGCCCAGCTTCTATTGATTTATGGTATTTGGGATGGTCCCTTGAGAGCTTCTGCTACCTTTTGCAAGAGCAGCAATGCCTCAAAGACGATGTCTTCTGCACAGCTGGTGCTGAGGGCCAGGGCATCGTCAGCGTAGCTGTCACCTTCCACTCCAGGAGCCTGGGTCTCCCTGAGCCCCTGGCTTCCCAGCACCTCATCACCAGCTCCTCCCTGACCTCTCGGCCCCCAGCTCCCTCCCCTTGCAGAAGGGTCCCAGAGCTGACCTTGCCACCCCAGGACTAAGTCCCAGCCCTCAGCTTCATGTGGGAGGCCCTGAAGGGTGCCCCGCCACCTTTCTGGCCTCATCTCACACTGCTCCACGTCCTGCTCTGTGCTCTGGTTCCATCTGAATACACTTGCTGGAAGAAATACATGCCTCCACGACTGGTATATGCACTCTCTCCTCTGGAGCCCCATCCCCACGTCACCTGCCACAGTCCTCATCTTCTACGATGCAGTTCAAGCATCACTTCCGAGGGGCCCCGTCCCGGTGTACTTCTGTCTGCTCCCGACTAGTGTGCTGCCTTTGCTTGGGATGCCAAGGACAGAAAACCCAAACCTGGGCAATAAAAGTAATGCATGGTCACCCAAAACAGGAAGTTCCAAGGCAGGATGGCTTCAGGGCTCTCAGAGAACCTGGTTCTCCCATCTCCTAGCTGTGCCATGGTAGGCATGGTGGCCATAAACCGCCTTGTGTTCCCAAGGTGGCTGCAGATGTCACACATATCTGTAGCAGCAGCTAGCAAAGAGGCGACATCCTGTCCTAAGCATTGCTGTAAGGAGGAGAGAGTCTGTCCCCAAAGCCCCATTCCCCTGCAGCTCTTCCGTCGTGTCCCCTGATGTCCAGTTGGCCATGAGGCACAGGTGAAGGCTGTAGGTCCACCAAGGTGGCAGCTGTCAGGAGTGATTCATCCTCACCTGGGAGGAGAACACTGGCCTTGGACCAGATGGAGGTCTGGCAAAAAGGCAGAGGCAGGAATTTGTTTAAATGAAATTATGTTTCTGTGCAAGTCCAGCAGAAAATCCAGATATTATTTTAGCTCCATCATGTGTGGCAAGAAGCAAGGAGCAAACATCTTCTGGCTTAAAGAAAATAGAAAATTATATTACCTTTCATGAAACAAGGATGCCAATTTAAATATGCTTGCCAGGGCAATACATCATTAACTAAAATAAACAATAATAATATTAAACCTATTTTGGCACTCCCTGTGGCCCAGGCAGCATTTAAATTTTTTCATGCTTTTTTTTTTTTTTGGTGTAATTTATGCTCAGTAAAGTTTGCTTTTTTGAGTGGAAAGTTTGAATTTTGACAAACCACCACTACAACCAAGATATGTACCAATTAATTTATTTCACAAACATCCCTAGTAAGTAGTACTATTATCCCCATTTTAAAGACGAGGAAACTGAGGCAGAGCATTCTTGTCCAAGGTCACACAACTATTGTACTTACAGGCTTTCTGAGATTGAGTTCAGGGACAGGTTTGGGACTGGTATTCTCTGCTTTTCTGGGCAACTTCGTGGGGAAGAGGGAACATTTTCTCCCCCTTGTCTGGCTGAGACATCTTTGAAGAACAGAAGGGGCTACAGATTTGATGCTAAAAGCTGGAATTTTATTAATAAAAATCAAAGAGAAATAAATCATGCCTGAGGAGCCCAGAACATTCATTATGAACCGGAAAAAGGCAGAAGTATTTAAAAAAAAAAAAAGCATAGCTACAGTGGTTTGCTGGAACCTGCTCATACCAGCTTGGGAAAGCCAACTGTTATTAATAAGTTTGCAGGAATTTTACAAGGTGTTAAATCACCGGTGGCTGGAATCAGCCATGGTGGGAAGATATACACCGTGGACTTTGACGAAGGGTACAAATCAGAGCCTTTCTCTGCCCATTCCCCACAGACAGCCGGGCTACCGTTACCCCACTGGGCTTGGAGCAGGTCTAGTTCGGCAGCTCCGGGGAGGAAGAAGCCTAAAGCAAACCCTGATAAAAACTCCCTGGGTAGCTGGGCTCGGTGGCTCACGCCTATAATCCTAGCTCTCTGGGAGGCCGAGGCGGGCGGATTGTTTGAGCTCAGGAGTTCAAAACCAGCCTGAGCAAGAGCGAGACCCCGTGTCTACTAAAAATAGAAAGAAATTAATTGGACAACTAAAAATATATAGAAAAAATTAGCCGAGCATGGTGGCACATGCCTGTAGTCCCAGCTACTTGGGAGGCTGAGGCAGGAGGATCTCTTGAGCCCAGGAGTTTGAGGTTGCTGTGAGCTAAGATGACGCCACAGCACTCTAGCCTGGGCAACACAGTGAGACTCTTGTCTCCAAAAAAAAATAAAAAAAACTCCCTGGAAGACTCATCAACAATACATATTCCCCGGGCCCTGGAACACCCTGGGAGGATCCTGGGAAGCTGTGTGTGTGCCTCGTCCCCCAGCTGAACCTCGACAACACAGCCTGTCTCTACTGCTCTCTGGGAAAACGGTGGAAGCTGAGCCTCAGTGGCCCAATCTGGAAAACGGGCATAAAATGGGAATTGGCAAGCTCACAGGGCTCTCTGAAGAATTGGATGATAGTAACACAGGAATGGCGCGGCTTCTGTCCTGCAATGGAAGTCAGCGAGCAGTAGCTGCCATTACTGTCATTATTTGGATACATGTATACACCCGGTTCTGTGGGAACCTGTCCTTGATCCCCGTACCTGAGGGCACCGGTTCCAGCCCCAGGATGCTTTTCACAACCTACAATTCTTCATTTGTGTGTTCACTCTGCTACTCTGTTCCCCCTAACACACTCCACGTTCCCAATGGAGCAGGGATGGAGGGGCGTGTCTGTCAAGTTCATGGCCCCACGAAGAAGAGTGGGCCCCACACACACAGGCAAGAAGGGGGGTCACCTATGGCCTGAACAAACCCCAACCCACCCTGCCTGATCTTTAAGTCTTGTCCTTTTAAATCAACAGAATTATTTTAATCCTTTAAATTTAATCTGAAAATGGTTTAGTTTTTGATCCTCGGGCTCCCCGTGCTTGCTGTGCACAGGTTTTTTGTTTGTTTGTTTGTTTGTTTTGGAGACAGAGTCTGGCTCTGTTGCCCAGGCTAGAGTGCTGTGGTGTCAGCCTAGCTCACAGCAACCTCAAACTCCTGGGCTCAAGCGATCCTCCTGCCTCAGCTTCCCGAGTAGCTGGGACTACAAGCATGCGCCACCATGCCCAGCTAATTTTTTTCTATATATTTTTAGTTTTCCAGCTAATTTCTTTCTATTTTTCATAGAGACGGGGTCTCGCTCTTGCTCAGGCTGATCTTGAACTCCTGACCTCAAGCTATCCTCCGCCTCGGCCTCCCAGAATGCTAAGATCACAGGCATGAGCCCCCGTGCCCCTCCTGTGCACAGGTTTTAAATGCTTCCTCTCTCCCTGGAATGTCCTGTCCCACTGGGGTACAAGCTGGTGAGGTACACAGGGCTCGGAGGGCACCGACGGAGGATTTGGGAGTCTCAGGGAAGAGACAGAAATGGAGAACGGGGGAGCTGGGCCCTCATGGGATTCAAACTCTGCCTTGGCCTCTCCTCTGGGTCTCTGTCTCCATCGGTATTAACCAAGTGTTCCAGATGTTTTGACATCTGGGGCTTTGATGACACTGGAGAGACTGCCCCTTCTAGGGCTAGCCACTTGCTGGGAACAGTAAACGATTCTCCTTTCACATGCAAATCAAACAATAGCCACACCCCAGCCCCTCCCCACCACCAACCCCCTCCCCCCTCCCCAACCCCTCCCCCACACCCCAACCCCCTCCTTTATCAGTGGCTCTTCCAGTCCAGGCCAACTTTCCTGGCCTAATCACCCCAAGGCCAGATACCCGGCAACTCGAGACAGCCTGCACCCGCAGGGCCTGCCGAAATGAACCACGCCAGCTAATCCGCACCCTGCTGCCCCCGCTCCCCGTGCACGACCCCCCAGACAGCAAAGCTCCTGCTCACGTTCCCCTCCTTCGAGTCTCCACCCTCTGCCTTGGGGGTGAGCAGCAAACTATCTTTTCAATGGCAATTGTCTCCAGCTCTGTTGACCTCACCAACTAATACCGACACCTACATTTCAAAGGCACTCTGTGGGCGGCAGAAAAAAGGCTTCCCAAAGGCTTCACACCTCAGTCTGCAGATCTGTGGGTGTGTGACCGTGGCCAAGGGGACTTCGCAGCTGTGATGAAGTCAAGGGTCTTGAGAGGATCCCGGCTTCTGCAGGTGGGACCAATATAATCTCAAGGGAGTCTAGAAGAGGGAGGTGACAACGGAAGGTCGGAGTGAGGCGGGCTGCGAGCCAGAGCCGAGGAGGACACAGATCCTTGCCCCCCGCCCCGGCCCCCCGTTAGCGCCTGCGAGGGGCACAGTCCTACAGTCCTGCTGGCATGTTGATTTTAGCCCGGCGAGACCCATCTTGGACTTCTGACCTCCAGCACTGTGAGAGAATTCAAGTATGTTGTTTTAAGCCACTAAGTCTGCGGTACTTTGTCACAGTGGCCAGAGGTTTCCTCACAGTCAGAGCCCTGGGCCGAGCCCCTTCTCACCAGGGGGTTCCGTCCCTGTTCCCCTCCCCAGCAGCTGCCCCTCCCAGGGCCCCAGTGGCCTCCTCTGTAGCTAAAGCCATGGCCTGTGTTCAGCTCCGGCGCTAGGGGCCTCTCCTCCGCTCCTCCGTCTCGAACTTTCTTTCCTCTGGGCTTCCACTGCTTGCTTTCCTGGCGTTCAGTCCCAGGCCTTTGTCACTGTCACCCATCCACTCCTCCTCCCAGTCAACCACCTCAGAACAGCCCGTGAGCCACCTGTGAGCCACCTACTGTTACAGCAGGGCAGATCGAGAATAGATCGAGAGACAAACTCAGAGATTTGGCAAAGACAGATTTTACGTGCTGGCCTGCGATTGGCCCAGAGGGGAATTTGCTCTCCCCAAATTCTGAGCACCTGACAAAGAGCACTGCAGTCTGTTATACACTCTGGGAGGAGGGAAACGGCTACAACAGGGTTAACTTTAGTGAGGCAGAGCCCTGAGCTGCTTTACAGCCTGGTACGTTAATTGCTACAGGTGATTTATGAGGGCAAGGTCGCAGGGGAGGAGGGGGCCCAGGTAAGGATCACAAGGAAAAAAAGCCCGGTAGTGGAATTTCTAAGAATTCCCACTTCATCCAAGCACTCTGGGAGGCCGAGGCGGGCAGATTGTTTGAGCTCAGGAGTTCGAGACCAGCCTGAGCAAGAGCGAGACCCCGTCTCTACCAAAAATAGAAAGAAATTAATTGAACAGCTAAAAATATATAGAAAAAATTAGCCGGGCATGGTGGTGCATGCCCGTGGTCCCAGCTACTTGGGAGGCTGAGGCAGGAGGATCGCTTGAGCCCAGGAGCTTGAGGTTGCTGTGAGCTAGGCTGACGCCAAGGCACTCACTCTAGCCAGGGCAACAGAGTGAGGTGAGACTCTGTATAAAAAAAAAAAAAGCCACTTCAGTGGAATTTTCCAGTCTTCCACTTTGTTCCCCCCCTGTGATGCCCCTATGTATATATCGCGAGGCCTTCATCCTCATGTGTCTATTACAGGGCATCATCCTTTAACAGGGAACAGCCTCGTAAGGCCATTATATGAGCTGTTGTTTTTTGGGTTACAGTTGTTTTTATGAATTTTATAATTGCGCTTAGTAGGCATGGGCCTATAGTGACAAGGAGAAAAATAGTCATTAAAGGTCCTGCCAGGGGCAGTAGCCGTGAAGTCCATTGGCCCAGACTGAGCCCCCAAGTTTGTTCTAGTTCCCTATTTCTGCTCTGAATTCTTTCTCTTAACTCTTTTACCTTAGCTGTCACTATTCCGGACTGGTTCACTTAGTAGCGACATTCTTCTCCTAGGAATACACAGGTCCCTCCCTTTTCCACAGTGAGGAGGTCTAGGGCCCGCCTGTTCTGGAGGGCAAGAGAGAGGGCCATTGATGACCATAAGCCGGAGACAGACAAGGATTAGAATGGGGGACAACACCGTAACCAGGAAACGAAGCCCACCACAGCCCAATATAAGATGACTAATAACAGTCTTTGCCCTGGCCCCCAGTCCTCTGGGGCCACTGGGTAAAGTCCAATGCCCAGTAGTAAGGTCAATAGTCCAAACAGCCCGATGGCGATGTAACAGGCTGGCTCGGTCATTCGGCTTGAGTGACCTCTGGCGGGGTTGCTGGGCCACCGCTACGCCGGAGGTGGATTTTCGGTGGGTCCTCTGGGTCGTGTTGTGCTGTCCAGGTGTCCCCGTTCCCCTCAGATGTGGCCTTCTTTATTCTCGTGTGATGAATCCAGGGTGCTATTCCTGCAACTCTAACAGTAGTGGGTGTGATTAAGACTACAGTGTGGGGGCCTGTCCGGGTGGGCTCCAGTGGTGTTTTCTTCCAGTATTGAACCCAGACTGAGTCTCCAGGCTGGTGCGAGTGGACTGGGTGTCCCATTGCTATAGGAATCTTTTCTAGAACATTGTGATGAATCTGACTCAGGGTTTTGGATAGGGAAA
>CAUYSK010004467.1:0-61806 GCA_963575035.1 Avahi laniger | reverse complement strand
GATGCAGCCTAGCGACTTAGAGACTTTGAGTCAGCAGATCAGGTTCTGGCCCAAACAAGCAATTTTCTGGGCTTCAGCTTCTCTGTGTATAAGACATAATGGTTTGACTGGATAGTCTCTAAGACTGCTTCCTCTTTAGCATGTCACAGGGCTAAAACAAACCCTCAGCCACTCACCACTGTTGTTAACAGTTACTATTATTATTAGTGGTTGAGGCAAGGTGGTTGCTTCAGTTTCTCTTCTAAACCAAATGCTGTCATCCACAGATGCTCATACCCTGTGCTCACATGCACCCATTCAAACCAAGGGACACTCACACTCTGTGTCCATGCTAATTGCTGGTGACAAACTCCTGAAGCTTACACAGAGGATCTCTTTAATCATCTGACTTTGTGTCTCTCTTATTTGTCACTTATTAATCAACATGTCCCTTCCCATCTCTCAGCATGTTCCAAATTATTAAGCAATCACTTGTCAAGCATCTCATATGTGTTAGGCCCTCTGCTAGGTCCCAGGGTGGAAAAATAAATTAGAAAAAAACTGGGCACTACCATCAAGGAACCTATGGCCATTTGGGAAGAAAAGATGCCCCAATTTGTCTCTCCATCACCTTCAGTTCTTGGCCCGACGTTATTCTCCTTCCCTCCATCAGGAGCTCCATTCTTTTTTCCCAGAGCTGACTCCAAAACTATTTTCAACTATGTCATTCTTTATCTCATCAAATGCTCGGTGTTTCTCCATTTTCAGGGAAGTTCAACCCCACTAATTCTCACCCATACATTTGCCGAAATCTCTTCCATTGTTGAGTGTTGAGGGCGTCATCAGGGACCCTGAAGTCAAGAGTGGTGAATTTGTTTCTAGCAGGTCACACAGCCAATCAATTGCAAGACCAGCCTGGGAGACAAGATGTGAAGTCTCACTCTCTCAGCACTTTTCCACCCTCCTGCCCACAGCAATACTTTTTAGAAGTCTATTTGAGGTGTTACCAAAGCAATGAGACTGATTTTCTTCTTTTCTTCTAAAAAAATGGTCTTGTTTTTCTAGAATTTCACCTCACGCTTTAAAAAGCAAATGACTTCTATAAAACTATCATTGGGTTTTGCACTTTCACAATGTAAATGTAATGTGCTTGTTTTTAATTAGTTCTCCCATGAAACCTCTTTTGAGTATGCTTTCATACCTGCACTCCTGGGACTAGTAGAAGCAGGCGCATTCTGGAAGGTGGCTAACAGATGTGGGCTTGGATCTTGGTTCTGTTACTCACCAGCTGTGTAACCTTAGGCAAGTTAACCTTACTGAGTATGTTCTTCCGCAGCAGAAAACAAAAAACTGTCTTATGGTTAGTGTTTAGGTAGGTTAAATAAGGTGGAGTCAGTAAAACATGATGCTTAGCAGATGACAGGAGCACAGTAAACCATTGTCTGAGTCAAGTTCAATAATTTATTGGTCTCCTGCTGTGTACAAGGTACTGCTGGGAGATGCAGAACTGGCTGACCCATTTGTTCGTGAAGGAAATATTTGATGAGTCCCTAACATGCGCTCTCCGTGCAACCCCCATACTTCCAATTCTCAGCTCGAATATCACCTGTGCAGAGGCCTTTCCAGACCACCATATCTAAAATCAGCTGCTCAGTTACTTTTCATAGTGTCACCTTGTGTCTTTCCTTCATGGAGCTTTTCACAATCTATCATGGTTTTGTTCGATTGCAGCGTTTATTGGTAGTTCCTTCCCTATAAATTGGGGGAGGCTTGAGCATCCTCTGCTTTTTCATTACTAAGTCCCTAAGACTCAGTCCAGTGTTTGGAACAAAGGAGGCATTCTAACTATTTTAAATTGAATGAATGAATCCTAGATGCTGAGGCTACACTGAGAAACAGAGCAGCCATAACTCTTTCCTTGAACTGACTCACAATCAAGTGGAGAAGCGTAAGGTCCTTTAAAGACTCCTCTATTTCTATTAACACTTTATCAAGAGCAAACAATGATGGATTTTATGAAGTAAGTATAAACGGAAATGCCAAGTCCTGAAGAAAAAGGAAAGAAGTGGTAGAGATTAAGGAGCATAGAAATCTCAAGTAGAAGATGACATTTGAGTGAAGGCCACAACATTTGCAAGGCATTCCCAGGACAGAGCCTCATTCTCAGTTTGGCGTGTGGTGACTCTTAGCAAGAAATCCCCCATGCTGAGCTGAGAACTGAGTTTTGCTTTAGACATGTTTTGATTTGCACCTCTGATTTTTCCTGCAGTCTCAGAACAACCACATTATGTGGCTCTCCTGGCAGAGAAAAGAATCCACACACTAGTCAGAACCAAGATTATAAAGAGGAAAAAAAAAAAATACATCTCTCCCCTCCAAAATGATTTCTTACTTTTCATAGAGCATTCCTGTATGTTTTTCAATGACATGAGTAATATATGTTCATCCCAATTATTTAAGAAAATACAAATAAGCAAAGGCAAGAAAGTAAATCTTATCCATTATCTCATTATGGAGATGACCACTGATATATTTTGGGGTACATACTTCTAATTCATTGTACGCATATATATCAATCTTAAAGTACATAATTACTGCATGTGCTTTTTACGCTTAACGGTATGCAAGGATCACTTTCCCTGCAATCTAATATATTTCTATCACATTATATTTTATAAACATATAATACTTCATCTAATGCAATAGCACTCACGAACACCTGTGTAAAGGAAAAAGAAAGAGGAAAATTGGGGGAAGTCATGGAAGGAGGTATGTCTGGAAGAGCTGAGACACTGGAGGGGGGTGTGGGTTCAAGGCTGAGCTCTGCATTTGCAAGAGGCAGGACGTCAGCAAGCCTCTGACCCTATCGCGGCATCGTTTTCGTTTTTTCTCATCTGTGAAATAGGAACAGTGATGGAAACTGTTTCCTGTGGTGGTTCTAAGGATTAAATAAAATAAGAAAAGCGTTTAGCCTCACAGTGTTCAACAAATGTCAGTTTTATATTTAAAGGGGGATTAGAACCAGAAGAAAAGAGAAAGGAAATGTGAGCAAAGGAAAAGCAAGGAAAGAAAAAGAAAAGATTGAGGCGGGGTGGGGACGTCTTGTCCCTAACCCTGGAGACCCGCAGTAGTTAAGGAAAGGCTGGAAGATGAAGGGCAGCCTCGCGAGAGGTGACGGGATGGCTGTGTGGGACGTGATGGATTTGCTACAGGAGCTACAGCTCTGTGTGTCTGAGAGCCACACTGTTTTAGGGGAAAAAATAAAGCACAGTAACAACCACAGCACGATCTACCCGGAGTGTTCTTGTGTGGGCTGGAAGGCAACGAGAGTGCCTGGTGTGGCAGAGAGTCTTTGCCTCTGCTCCCCCAGGGAAGGGAGCCCTCTTGAGGATGGAGGTGGGGAGCGGGGGACAGCAGCTGCCGCACTCTGGTTATTTCTATTCCTCTTCTGCGAAAGTGACCTCACGAGGGTCCCACTCCAGAATTCCCAGCATCAGAGAGATGGATTATCTCCACCTACAGAAACTTAGGTTTTGAGCCCACTAGCCAGAGAAAAACTGTCGCTGTTGATTGCCACCCACTTTTTTAAGTTTTTAACAGCTTTATTGAGGTATAATTGGTGCACAGTAAACTGTGCATACTGAAATCATATAATGTAACTTGTGACACATGTATACACTGTGAAACCATCACCACAATCAAGGTCATGATCACGTGCATCACCCCCAAAGCCTCCGCATGCCCCTTTGTAGTTTCTCCGAACATCACCTTGTTCCCTAAAAGCTTTCTATTTGGCTGTATTTTTCTTCCTTTTCCCACTTTCTTACTTTAAATAGAAATTAGACCACTTCATATTATTATGTCCCTATGGTTTCTTTTTTCTAGGAGAGGGATATATATATATATATATATATTTTTTTTTTCCCTAGGAGATGGATATATTTCCTCATATCCCGCTAAAAACCCGTGACCACCCCCAATGTCTAAGCAGCTTCTGTAAAGGCAGCTGCATCTCTCTGTATGTATTACTGCAAATTGAAATGCTTTTTAATCAACTCTTATTACCGTTTCTGATTTTCTTGTGGAATTGGAAATGAAATAACTGGAGACAATTTGGGCACCAGGGATGGAACAGAAATCATGACTTTGTTCATTTGACAAAGGGAGGGTCCCTGTAGAGGTTCTGTGTGTGTAGGGAAAAGCAATTCAGACAAGGTTTCTTGTGTACATGAAGCTCATAGTTTAGAAAAGGGGACAGACCTTGTGGACAGACCAAGTAAACAGAAAAGTATCATTTATTGAAGGAAAACAAAAGGCCTGCAGTGGTAAAAAAAAAAAATAAATTTTACTTTAATTTAACGTGCATAGCATAAGGAAGGGCCTGTGAGAGCAGAAGCAATGCATGAAGTTGATAACAGGTTCCTTCGTACCCTTTAATTACCAAAAGCCTGGGGAAGTCTGGGAAATAATGCTCTAGGCTGGTCATTAGCATATGCTAAGCACCTGAGAGGAAAGAAATTGGGGCCTCTTGGAAACAGCAAGCCAGCGTGGCTGGAACATGGGAGAAGTGGGGGGAGAAAGGCCTGAGAATACAGCTGGAGGGGAGGGCAGGGGCCAGACCACGGGAGTCCTTGGGAGTCCTTGAAGACCTTGGAAGGAGCTTGGGTTTTATTCTAAATGCAATGAGGCGCCATAGGAAGGTTTTAATCACAATTTGAACTGTTAAAGATTGCAGCTTCTCATTAAGGACACAGAAATGGAGATAATATTAGTTTTCTGACTAAAGCAAATTACTATGAATGTAAAATTATCTCTATACTATGGCACTTTGGCTTGGAGAAAAATAACAAATGACTATTTTATACTGAAGCCTGCTATCTGCCAGGTGTAACTCCAGGCATTTTACCCATATTGCTCATTAACCTCTACAAAACAGGTATTATTCCTACTTTACAGATAAGAGAATTGACTCAGAGGTTAAATAATTTTCCCACGTTTGCAAAACTTCAAGAATAGCTTACCTTAGCAAATTAATAAAACCAGGGAAAATGTCTCTTTCTCTCAAAAGTCGTTGGCAACTTTTCACCATGGAGGCTTATTTCAAACCTGTTTCCCTGCCTCCATGGAGGCCACTGGCTTTTAGAAAGAAAATAGGTCATGCATTGGAAAGAGAAAGTAATGGAGAAAATCACTGGGGGTGAAGGACACAAGCTGGTGGGATTCCAGGGCAAGGGACAGAGTGTCCACAGTGGTCTTCTGGACTGTGTGAAATGTCACTCTGCCACTGGGCAAAGTTACACAAGGGATGAGTCATGGAAACTTGACAGTCCTGGAAACATGGAACTTTGGCAAAGAGAAACAAACCTCAGCAACGACACAAACATTAGTATCTATTCTTCATACACAAAAGGCCTCAAAAAGTTAAACGTAGAATTACAATATGACCAGCAATTCTACAATTCCACTCCTGGACTCCCAGGTATATACCTCAAAGAATTGAAAACAGGTATTCAAGAACAAAACAAAACATAATAAACACTTGTACACATATGGTAATAACAGTTTTATTCACAGTCATCAAAAGGCGAATGAAAGCCAGCCCAAATGGCCATGAAATGATGAATGGATAAACATAATGTGGCATTGTACTGGTATTGATAAAAAGAAATAAAATTCTGACACATGCTGCAGTACAAAGGAGTCTCTGAAACATCATTTAAGTGAAAGAAGCCAGATACAAAAGGTCACACACTGCATGATTCCACTTACATGACATGCCCAGAACAGGCAAGTTGAAAGGGACAGAAAGCAGATGAGGGGTTGCCAAGCGACTGGGGCGGGGGATGGGGAGTGACTGCTTAATGGGTGCGGGTTTTTCCTTTGGGATGATGGAAATGTTAGAATTAGATAAAGGTGATGATTATGCAATATTGTAAATGTCCTAAATGCCACTGTTTGTATATTTTGAAATGGTTAATTTTACGAATTTTATGTTATATGAATTTTACTTCATAAAAACATCCAGTAGTGTCATAGGGAACACCCCAAATCGCCAGCTGAGAGACCTTAACAGTCCATAAGGAGAATTTTTAGATAGTTTTTTTATTCATTCTGTATATATCTATTAAATTCCTGTTAGATTACATACTAGGATGAGCCAAATAATATGTGGTCTCTGCCTTCATGGAGTTTACTTTCTAGTGGAAGAAACAAACATTAATCAAGTAACAAGAATGTAAATTGTAGATAGAATCTTCTGCAGAATTTGTTAGGAGGGGAGGAGGGGTAGAAGAGGAGAGAGAACAGCATTCTAGGCAGAAGGAACAGCACATGCGAAGGTCCAGTGACTGGAGGTTCCGCGGTAGAGGTCAGGATCTGAAGGAAAGCTTCTGTGGCTGGTTGTAGATGTGAGAAGACCGCAAGGCTGGAATGGCAGCCGGACCCCATCCTGCAGAGCCCTGCAGGTCCTGGTCCTGAGAAGAGTAGGAAACACTCCCCATCGCCACTCCCCTCGTGTCTCTCCACTCACTGCCCTGCATTTCCTGTCCTCAGAACATCTCCCACCACCTCCATGGGACAGATTCTTTCTGCTTACTGATGTGTCCCCAGCACACAGCAAGTACTTGGTGCTCAAAGACCTGTTGAATAAATCCGTAGATTTCCATTTTGAAAATATCACTATGGCTGCAGTCTGAAGAATGGATTAGTTGGGAGTGAGAAGAGAGGCAAGGCAGCCAGCTGATTAATCCTATAGCAGAAGGAAGAGCTGAGGTTTCAGCTATTCCTCCCAAGAATCCCTGTGTGTGCTCTGCTGCCTATGGATGGGCAGTGGCTGATTCTTTCCCAAAAAGCAGGTCTTAACCTTGAAGAGTTAAGACTCTCGTATCAGCTGAGCACTTTGGCCCCTTGATTCAGAGATTGAACCCCAACAGGTCAAAGAACAGGGGTAACGCCCATTCAGTGGGTAATGGTGGGAGGCTGGGTTTGGCTGGCAGGTTAGTGTGCTTGTTGAGAGAGCATTGGGACTGGCTTCCAGAGACCTGGATTCCACCCCAGCCCTTTGTCACTGCACCACGACACCTTATGGCCTCTCTGTCTCTGGTTCTCCACTGTGTTAAACATATAAATGAGAAACTTGATCTAGAGGGCTTATCCCCACCCTATTTTTTCCCACAGAAGATTTTATCTACCATTGTGACATTAACAACTTAAGTGCATTGATTTGTTTAAGCCATTGTGACAAAAGGTTATTGTGTTATGAGCGTTGTGAATTCAGCATCACTCTTAATAAAATTCTTACTTTATTATTCTCAGGGATATCTAAGTCTCAAAAATAGCATATATGTATGTGTTAAATCCGGTATTTATTCAATGTAGGGATAATGTCTAATGCTCATGGATCTGCAGACCCTTGTCACCCATTTGGTGGCCCCATGAATCTTAACTTATGTGATGATTAAACCACTGGCATGGAAAACATAAAAGATTAGAATCCTAGGGACAGAGAAAGACAAAACCGATTGCAGAGGGAAATGGAATGGCTTTGCAGCCTGCATTAGGTTGTGCTGCTTCCTTCTGCCTTCTCCCCTCTGCTTTCAGATTCCAGCCGGGCAAAAGGTCCTTTCACATTCAAGAAGCAACTGTCTTGTTCCCAGGCCAGATGAAACATTCTTTCGCCAGTGGGCAGACCCTGGGTGGTTTCCAGAATAGCTCACAGAATGAGGAAGGTTCACAGAAACTGCCCAGATACTGTGAGAATTCCGTTCGCTGCTTAATGAGAAGCAAAACTTCTGGATCTTTGAACCAAAGAGGCCCCAGTTCTGGAAATCAGTGCTGTCCCCTCTCTTGGCCTCTGCTGAATTTATTTTATTTTATTTTTTTAACAGATTTCTTTGTCAGTGGCACTGATTTTCTTTTCCCCAAGCTCATTAATGTCTCAGCATTAATACATTTCCCTTATCCTCTAATTAGGCACCACTTCTCACATATTTATGGCAGTGGATGCCCGTGGGCCAAGATCGCCCCTCCATGCACACAGAGGTCAGTCCGCCCTTGTGACCTGTGCAAAAACTGTATGCAAAGGCAGAGCAGGAGCCACTTACCAAGTGAGATTCATCACAGACTCCTTCTCCCATACGCCTTTTATTCAATACATTAAACAAATATTTGAGCAAGTACTATGTTCCATGGATTATTCTAGATGCCTGGGATTTTTGTAGTGAACCAAAGATAAAAATTTCTGACTCACAGCTCAGGTAAATAATATCATAGGTTAAAAGTTGATCAGTGGGTAAGAGAGGGGAGTGCCAGAGAGCAGCAATGGGGTAGGGTGTGTTTGTGAATAGGGTGTTGGGAAGTTGACAAGGAACTTGTATCAGGAAAGAGTTAGCCATGCAGTGTCTGGGGGAAGACCAATCCAGACAGCAGGGGCAGTGAGTGAAAGCCCCTAAGTTTCCAAAGAATATGACTATTCAGGAAGTTAGTGCAGCTGAACATACATGGGTGAGGGGGGTCATAGCAAGGTTGAGATCAAAGAAGTAACGGGCAGAGATTGTGTGAGACCATGTGGGCTCCCAGAGTTTAATGGGGGGCAGTGATGAGTTTTGACCAGAGGAGTGGTGTGATCTCATTTGTGTTTTATTTATTATATGTTTATATAGTCAGCTTTCCATACCTGTGGGTTTGTACCCCACAGATTCAACCAACCACAAAGAAAAAAATATTAGAAAAAAACTTTCATCTGTATTGAATATGTACAGATTTTTATTCTTGCTTGTCTTTATTCCCTAAGCAATACAGTATAACAACTATTTATATAGTATTTACATTGTATTAGGGATTATAAGTAACACAGAGATGATTTAAAGTATAGGACAGGATTGCACAGGTTATATGCAAATATTACACCATTTTATATCAGGTGCTTGAGCATCCACGGGTTTTAGCATCCAAGGGAGGTCCTGGAACCAATCCCCCATGGATACCGAGGGCCGACTGTATTTCCATTTGCCTAATAGTCTTATAATAACAGCAATTGAAAATTCATGCCTGAATCAATTACATTAGAGTTCACAAAATGCTTTTTCTAATTCTGTCACTCATTCTACACTTACCAGCTGACATTCCTTTGTGAAACAGAGTTTTCTCTCATCACCTTTGGGTATTTGATTATGCAGGAATACATTTCCTGCTGAAGAGTAAAAGTGAATGCTCAGGTTGTTCCTTTTAATGGAGAATTTTCAAGGAAAGCTTTTCTTTTTTTCTTTTAATAGCCACCTCAAATAGAAACAAACTGCCTTGTGCTCTAGAGGGACTCTCCCACGGTCTCTCTCGCTTACTGCCTGGGATGAGTTAGCTGTCGTCTTTTAGAGGCTCCTTTTGCACAGTGTATCATGATACTTGCAAGAGAAAGGATGGCTCTGGAAGAAAGGATGTGAATAATGCTTCCCGAGATCTGCTGGTCAGATGAGCCAATTACTGTGTCTTGATCCTAACGAGTATCTTTCATAATGCCATGTCCATGCTCCGTGACCTTTATTATTTAAAGTTAAATCCAAATGGCCTTGCCGGGTTTTCAAGGCTCTGTGAAATTAGTGCCCAGATAGGCTTTAACTCCTTGATTCTTTCGCTGTTGCCTCCCCCCACCAGCACACACACACACACACACACACAGCCTTGCATTCCAGAAATTATTATAACCCCTCTATACTATTCAGTACCCCAAAACACACTCTATTCTATGCCATCTCCAAATTTTGTCTATGATATAATTTTCTCTTGGGATGCCCTTCTCCAGAGTTATCCGCACCTGTTGAATTTCATCCTTCAATTCCTCCATCAAATGTTTCTTCCTCTATCCCCACTCTAAGTAACCCCCAACGCTGAAATCTGATTCCACTTTCTCTGTGCACCCACATCCTTTTGCCTTATCCCCTCTCTCGCTTCACTTTGCTTCCCATGTTCTTAGTTGTATAAGTTAATCATGCACATTGCAACCTCAGCCATGGGTTTACAAATCAGGAGCTAGGTGTTAAGCTAATTTTTTTTTTTTAATTTCCCTCAGTGGCTAAAGGCAGTGTCTTTTTCATGGTAGGTGCACAAACATTCACAGAAAAGAATTTGTGTAGTAGCTGCAGCAATTTTCAGATGTTTACTTTCATTCACACATTTAACCAATATACACTGAGCACCATTGTTTCTCAAATAATGACTACTGGGTAGAATACAAAAATGAATCAAGAAATAGATCCTGCCTTCTGGGAGAGTCCAATTTAGAAGGAGGGAGGACATGCACGTAAATTACTATAATATAAAACAAAGCAAGAAATGCTAAAAGCTAGAGAGTCAAGAACAACAGGTTAAATTCACTCTGGTGTTTCTCTTTGCTCGCCACAGATATTTTCTTCAATAGTCCATGAATCATCCCATCAACTAGGATGAAAACAACTTTCACAAGGCCAGGAGGGATTTTCTCTTGTCCCTAGAAGAGCTTTCAGTGTCATGCTGATGCCCTTCCTGAGCAGAGAACAAAGACACACTCATTCTATGCCATGTTTTTTCTCTCTCATTAATTCAGGCTGAGTTCCCACTTCAAATGAGATTTAACAACTTTCCTTTCCATCAACAACAAAGACTTCTGCTTTCATGATTTCTATAAATTAGGAATCAATATATTTGATCTTGAGGTTTAGCCATGGTGTCCACAAACTCCAGCTTCTTCTGATTTGCCTAAAAAGTCACTTCTGTGTCCTTTGTTTGCATGGGGTTGTCGGCCAGCCCTGCAAACACATCTGGGGAGAAGACAAACACTCACTAAGGAACTGCTTTTTCTCTAATTTCCTGCTGGTTCAGGCTTCACGGTCCCCATCTGGGCCATGCAGGGTGCTGCCTTCCTTGTTAGAATCACAGTGTGCTCCCTTCATCAACCCTCCTTATGAAAACAGGAAGCTAAGAACAATCAGAGCTATGCAATTCTCCCTCTCCACTCATCTGTTTGCTCTGTTTACTTATTCATTCACTTATGTATTCATTTATTCAACAAATACTGATTAATCACCTCCCTTTTCATATACTCTGCCTATTCCCAAAAGGATCAGAGCTGGCTTGTGGGATCAAACATGATGCAAAACAGGGTAGCCAGTGATAAAAACAGAAAGGAAGGATGAGGTATTGCCACCAGCTCCAAAGGTGATTGGAATTTGTCCCTGGCTCTATTGCAGCAAAAGAGAGATTTGTTGGATTTCTGGGTTTTTGCTTTCTGCCCAACCAAAACATGCAAATTTGTGTGCAGAGTATACCTTATTCCTGCAACTAAACACAGTTTTTGAACATCCAGTGGAGTGTTTTGTTCTTGTACTCAAATGCCTTTGAAATAAATGGAAGAATTAATTCACTGTTGCTCAAACTTTACTCATTTACAGGACACCTTTCAAATGTTTGCTTAAATGTATGACTGTTACTTATTTTTTACTTTTCTTTGACATTTTACTTAAATTTATTTTTAAAAAATATTTTCCCTTCCATAAAAGAAATATTTATATCAATTGCCATAAATAGAAAATAATGATAAAAATTAATATAATAAAGAAATAACTTTACACTCCAAGTAAACAATGGCACCTGCTTGAAATTCTCAGCTGTAATATTCTCCTTTGTGTTTCAAGGGAGATTAGAGAGTGCTAAGAATTTAAATTATGCTAGCCCAGAGTGAGCTAGCCAATGCTTTGGTTATATCTATACAAAAGGACACTAAAAATATAAAAAAATCTCACTATGGAAATCAGTTTTATATTACTACATTTAAGTGCCATCCTACATCATTCATACTACCTAACATCCTTATACATGCCAGGCCCCTACTTGAAAGATCTTGGTTAATTAACTGAAGCTGAATTCATGGAATAGAATTTCTTTCCTATCTGGAAGATCTAAAAGTGCTTTGACTCTTATACACACTGGATTTATTTCAACAATTGCAACATCAAGCCACCCTTACCTACTCCCTTTGTAACTTGCAAAGGGGCATGACAAGATGATTGGCCCCAGAACAGAGTGTGTGTCTTTGGGAGGAGTTAATAGTTTAATAGTCCAGGTGAGATTTTGGAAGCCTTGCTATGGAGACAATAGTGAATTATGCTTATTTAACCATATTAGAGTGCTTGTAAACAATATATTAGACAGCAAAATGCACAATTCGTCAATTTGGAAAGTCTCAAAAATTCAAGAACATTTCCATTCACTCATTACATGTCCTGGTTTCAAGGTGCTTAGATTTGAGTCCTAATAGGCACTTCTCATCCTCTGCTGTACTCTTCCACCTTCCTTCATATTGATGACATGTACCAGTAAGCAGAATTATCTGCATGGTGGGTAGACAACCTTAAAGAGGTACCAATGACCTTCAGCATGTATACTCATGATGGCACCTGATTATAATGTAGGATTTTCGTTGGCATCCAGTTTGGTTTTGCCTACATACTCCAGCAGTTTAGATGCTCTGCTCTGCCAGTTCAGAACCACCACCTTCTCTTCCCTCTTGCTGAATTAAATTGTGTCCCCTCCAAAATTCATATGTGAAATCCTAACCTCCAGTACCTCAGGACGTGACCTTACTTAGAAATAAGGTCATTGCAGAGGTAGTTGGTGAAGATGGGGTCTTCCTGGAGTAGGCTGGGCCCCTAATCCAATATGACCCGTATCTTACACAAAGGAGAAATTCGTGCACAGAAACATGCACAGAGAGAGAACACCACATGAAGATGAAGGTAGAGACCAAGATAATGTAACCAAGCCAAGGAACACTACAGATTGCCAGCAAACCACCAGAAGCTAGTACAGAAGCAAGGACCAGACCCTCTCTTATACTCTTCAGAAGGAATCAACCCTGAGAACATCTTGATCTCAGATTTCTGGCCTCCAAAACTGTGAGGAAATGCATTTCTATTGTTTAACCCACCCAGTTTTTGGTACCATGTTACAGCAGCCCTTCCAAAGTAAGAACATGTTTCTTCACTAATTCCACTGCAAAAGAAAAGGGCTGAAAGACTTAAACCATTACTCTGTCTAAAAACTGCTGTCCTTCGTTCAAACAATGTTTTAGCTTCTTCGTCACTGGCATTCGATACTCTTCATGAGCAAAGGTACGTTTGACTCAGAAAAGTCTTCTGACATTTTCAAGAAAAACAGGCTATGCTTAAAAAAAAGGTTGCCATTGATTTGGGTGTAATTATTTAGTTAATTTGTTAGTGGAAAAGTTCCCCTTATTTCCGAAATGAGAAAAAGTTTTATCTGTCATTTTAATATGCTGAGATTTTCTGATAAAGCTTCAAGGGAAAAGTAGCACCAACTCCTTAAATGGCATTTAGTTCACCAAATTGTTGAACTGTATAATCACTACTGATATAAGAAAGTAGCCATAACCCCTCAAACTGTTAATATGCTTAATGTAAAGGGCATGGGGATTTGAGTTTTGTTTTTTTTTTTTTGTTAGCACTTTCTAAAATCTTTTAGTGTATAGATTCTATTTTATTGTTGTTTTGCATGTGTTTTGATAATTTGGAAGGTATACATTTGTGTTTTCGTAATTATTTTACCTATAACACTGTTAATAATGATCAATCTTTATTTCTTTTATTTCTTTAAATAGTACTATTAACTTTCTCATATAAACAGTGATAATCTCATGAATTTTCTTTTCCCCTTTACTCTGCTACCCAGATCAGTTTACAGTACTATTTTGCTAGTTTTTACTTTTGTTCTGTTATATTTCTAATGTTCAATTCATCATTCTCAGCCATAAAATGTGAGAAAATAACCATTTTTATAACCACCTGTTCTCATTTATTCCTCTTCTCCTCCCAACTTTTGTCAAGGTTAATAAAATTCCTCTCTGAAGCCATTATCCCTGTCGTCTCATTCCTAAAGTTAGATAGATTCAGTTCTCACCACAAGTCTTTTTGCTGTAATTTTTATAATCATACATGGATGAGCTGAAGTTTTCCTCCCATAGATTCTTTAGTAAAGACTCTTGTGAATGGTATTTCCTACATTCTCGCATGTTCAAAAATGTTGCTTGCCAGGCATTATGGCTCATGCCTGTAATCTTAGCACTTTGGGAGGCCAAGGCGGGTGATTGCTTGAGGCCAGGAGTTCGAGACCAGCCTAAGCAAGAGCAAGATCCCATCTCTATAATACAGAAAAATTAGCTGGGTGTGGTGGCACACACACCCGTAGTCCCGGCTACTTGGAAGGCTGAGGCAAGAGAATCACTTGAGCTTTTGGAGTTTGAGGTTGCATTTATGATAACGCCACCGCACTCTAGCCCAGGCAACAGACTGAGACCCTGTCTCAAAAAAAAAAGTATTTCTCTGCTGCCTTTGTATGCAATTGGTAGCTTAGTTGGGTATTAGATTCTTAAGTGATAAAGTGACATATTCTTTCCCTGAGGACTTTGTAGGCAATGCTATTTGTCTTTCAGCATTTCTTAAAACTACTTCCATTTTATCCAGGACTGCAACTGTTGCCTTTGGATGCCCAAAGACTCTTGCTTTATCTTTAACATTCAATAACTTTACTAGGATATATTATTATGTTGAACATTCTGTGTTATTTCTTTCCCAGAATATAGAATGCTCTTTCAACTATATATTCAAGGCTTTCTCTAGGTCTAAAAAATTTTTTCTTTAATTATAATTCCTAATATCTGCTTTAGTACCCTATTTCCAATTTCTTCATCAAAGGCTCCAATTATATTCTTCTATTAAGTATGGAATGTCCAATTTCCTTAAGTACTAAGTTTGCCAGTTGAGATTTCTGACATTTCACTTTAACACTTCTTGTTGTTGTTTTTTTTTTTTTTATTGTGAATGTACATCTTTCAAACAGAATGTACATTCTTTCAAACACATGTTTTGCTTTGGGGCCAAAACATTGCCCATTTTGGGGGCAATTTTTATGAAACCATGAATAAGTAAAAAAATCTGTGTTATTTTTTAATATGAGTTTTGTCATGGAAAAATTTTGAATATAAGTTTTGTCATGCGGCACAGACAGTTAGAAATATCAATGAAGTGTTTGGGAGGGATGTGGCTAATGAATGCACAATACGTCAATAGTTTGAGAAGTTCCATTCTCGTGATTTTAATCTTGAAAAATGAGACATGTGGGTGACCTGAGACCAAGGTGGATAATGATGAGCTGAAAACTATAGTGGAAGTGAATCCATCTTAATCTACACCTGAATTAGCAGCAAGGTTTGACATTACTGTTCCAACAATATTGGATCATTTGAAACAAATAAGCAAGGTAAAGAAGCTAGATGGATGGGTACCACATGAATTAAATGAATGTCAAAAGGGAAATCATCTCAAGGCTTGCCTTTCTTTGCATTATGATATAAAGGGGAACGGTTTCTATGCCATATTGTTACGTGTGATGAAAAATGGATTCTTTTTGACAATCACAAACGTTCAACACAATGGTTGGATAACAATGAAGTGCCAAAACTCAGTCCAAAACCGAATATTCATCAAAAAAAGCTAATAGTGTCTGTTTGGTAGTCCAGTGCTGGTATTATCTACTATAGCATCATAAAACCTGGTCAATCAATTACAACAGATGTCTACTGCAACCAACTGGACAAAATTATGAGGATGCTTGTGATTAAGTAGTCAAGATTGGTCAATAGAGACAGGCCAATCCTCTTGGAAGACCACGTTACAAAAAAACAACACAGCTCAAGCTATAGAAGCTAGACTTGGAAACACTCTGCTATCCACCATATTTACCAGACCTTGCACCACCTGAATACCACCTCTTCCAGGCTTTGGACCACTTCTTGCAAGGAAAATATTCAATTCTCAACAAGTTGTGAGAAACACCTTTTGCAATTTCATAGCTACTTGTTCTCCAGGCTTCTTCACTGCTGGCATAAACAAGCTGCGATAAGATGGCAAAACTGTGTTGATAGTTTAGGCACACACTTTGATTAATTGTACTGCTTCTTGTTTGAGATATAATAAACTGAACTTTTCATTCAAAATCAGACATTTCATATTTAATGACCCAATACATGTCTTGGATAAATTTGTCTGTCTTCAATATTAGTAACTTTTCTCACTAATCATTTTGAACTTGCTTTTCCCATTCCTGTATTCTTTGTTTTATTTCGTTTATATTAGTCTTTGCTTTCCTTTCTGTGACTTCCCATTTGAGATTGATTTTTGCATTGGTTTAAGTTTTATCTTCCATTTCTTTCTATAAACCAACCAAGTCTATTAGTTTTTCTTTTATATTTTTACAAAACTTCTCAAGGTTTCAGAATTATGACTTGATTTCTAGTGTTATGATGAGGATTGCTTCATTTGGTGGTTTTATTTTGTTGTATGAAGATTGAAACCTTGGTCACAATTTTATCTCCTCCGTGGCAATGTTTCTTGTTGAGTGTTTATTACTTTTTACCTGTTTTTCCTCTTCCAGTCCTCCTTTGTTCTTCACAGTATCTACCTCTAAAGGTAGTAACTTTTATGATGTTTCCCTTGTGATTACTCATCTTTGAAAAACCTTCCCTGTTTTTTAGCCAATGGTTTGCAAGAGGTTTTTATAAAGGAGGGGACAGGAGGAATTTTTTTTTATAAGAATTTAATTTTTGGAGCAATCTTAGTTGCACAACATAACTGAAGGGAAGGTAGAGATTTCCCATGTCCCCACTGCCCGTATATATGCACAGCCTCCCTCATTATCAACATCCCCCACCAAAGTGGTAGATTTGTTACAACTGATAAACCTACACTGACACGACATAAGTACCCAAAGTCTATAGTTTATATTAGGGTTTACTCTTGATGTTGTACATTATTTGGGTTTGGACAAGTGTATAATAACATATATCTACCATTGTAGTACCACAAAGAGAATTTTCACTACTCTAAAAATTTCTGTGCTCTGCCTATTTATCTCTTCCCCCTACCCCCATCCCCTGGCAACCACTGATCTTTTTACTGTCTCCATAGCTTTGTCTTTTCGAGAATGTCATATAGTTAAAATTATATCATATGTAGCCTTTTTAAATTGGCTTCTTCCATTGAGTAATACGCATTTAACGTTCCTCCATATCTTTTCATGGCTTGATAATTCATTTCTTTTTAGCACTGAATACTGTTCTATTGTAAATGTATCAAAATTTATTTATCCTTTTACCTACTCAAGGAAATTGTGATTGCTTCCAAGTTTTGGCAATCATTAATAAGTTGCCATTAACATTTGTGTGCAAGTTTTTGTATAGACATAAGTTTTCAACTCCTTAGGATAAGGAGCATGATTTTCTAGCTCGTATGGTAAGAGTATGTTTAGTTTCATAAGAAACCACCACACTGTCTTCCAAAGTGGTTTTTTCATTTTGCATTCTCCTCCACTAGTATATAAGAATTCCTTTTGGTTCACATCCTTGCCAGCATTTAGGGTTGTCATACATTGTTGTCATTCTAGTAGGTGTGTAGTGGTATTTCATTGTTGTTTTAATTTCCATTTTCCTGATGACATACTGATGTGAACTATCTTTTCACATATTTATTTGCCATCTGTATGTTTTTATAATGAGGTGTGTTTTACAATCTTTGGCCTATTTTTTAATCAGATCTTTTGTTTTCTTATCATTAAATTTTAACTGTTCATTGTATATTTCAGATAACTGTCTTTTATCAGACATTTCATGTGTAAATATTTCCTCCCAATCTGTGTCGTGTCTTATTCTCTTGGCATTGTCTTTTGGAGAACAGAAATTTTTAATTTTAATGAAGGCCAGCTTTTCAATTGCTTTTTTGTTTGATGTTTTATCCAAGAAGTCATTTTGTTTGATAAAACACTTTGATGTTTTATCCAAGAAGTCATCACTATATCCAAGACTATATAAGTTTTCTTCTATGTTATCTTCTAGGATTTTTATAGTTTTGCATTTTACATTCATGTCTCTAATCTATTTTGAGATAATTTTTATGAAGGGTATAAGATCTGCACCTAGATTTATTTTTTTCCGTGTAAATATCCAGTTGTTCCAGCACCATTTGTTGAAAAGATAATCTTTGCTCCATTGTTTTATTTTGACTCATTTGTCAAAGAACGGTTGATTGATTATATGGGTCTTTTATATGGGTCCGTTTCTGAGCTCTTTATTCTGTCTTATTGATCTATTTCTCTGTTGTTTCATGAATACCACACTATCTTGATTACTGTGGCGTTAGAATAAGTCTTGAAGTCAGGTGGTGTCAATCCTCCAATCTTGTTATTCTCCTTCTGTATTGTATTGTCCATTCTGGATCTTTTGCCTCTCTATATAAACTTTAGAATAAGCTTGTTTATAGCCACAAAATAACTTCCTGGGATTTTGATTGATGTTGTATTAAATCTATAGATCAAGTTGGGAAGGACTGACATCATCTTGACAATATTGAATTTCCTATCCATGAACATGAAATATCTCTTATTTAGCTTTTTCTTTCATTTCTTTTCTCATAGTTCTATAGTTTTCCTCATTTAGATTATGCACATATTTTGTTACATTTACACATAAATATTTCATTTTTAGAAATGCTGATATAAATGATGTTCCTCTTTATTAGTGTTAGCACATACTTTTTTGTCTATTTACTTTTAATCTAAAGGTTCTTTATATTTAAAGTTGATTTCATATAAACAATATGTAGTTGAATCTTGTTTTTGATCCATGCTAGCAATCTCTGTCTTTTAATTGGTTCATTTAGATCATTGACATTCAAAGTGCTTATTGATATAGTTGGATTAATATTAATATCTACCACATTATTGCCTATGTTCTTGTTCCCATTTTTATTTTCTACTCTTTTTCTGCCTTTTGTGGTTCTAACTGAGCATTTTATTTAATTTCATTTTGTCTCCTTTCTTAGCATATCAGCTATAATTTTTTTAAATTTTTAGTTATTTTCATAGAGTTTGCAACATACATTTACAATAAACCCAAATCTACTTTCAAATAGCACCATATTTCTTCAAAAGTAGTGTGAATGGCTTATAATAACAAAATTACTAGTTATTGAATCAAAATAATTAATTAATCCTAATACCTCCTACGTCTAGGTATGGGTCTTTTTTTTACATTTCTCCTGCTTAACATTCTCTGAGCTTCCTGGTTTGGTGTCTGATATTAATTTGGGGAAATGATCAGTCAATATTGTTTCCAATTTTTTTGTTATTCTTTTCACTTTTTTCCCCTTCTGATCAGTCCTTTATGCATATATTACACATTTTGTAGTAGTTGTCACACAGTGCTTGGATATTCTTCTCTGGTCTTTTTCTTTTTTCAATCTTTTCTCTCTTTGTTTTTTTAGTTTCAAAGGTTTCTGTTGACGTATTCTCAAGCTCAGGGATTCTTTCCGTGTCTGGTTCTGAGGCTTTCTCTGTCTCTGCAAATTGTGTTTTTTGACTTTTAGTAAGCCATGTAATTTTTTCTTGATAGCTGGGCATGATGTACCAGGTAAAAGGAACAGCTGCAAAGAGGCCGTCAGTAATGAAGTGGTAAGTTGTGAGGGGAGGGGAAGTGCTCTACAGTCTGTGACGTCGTCTCAGAATTTAGTGGCCTATGCCTCTGGACGGTGAATTTCACAAGTGCTTCTCAGCCTTTTTTTTTTCTGCCCCACCTAAGGGGACAGAATGATTGCAGTGGATTGGGGTTAGGTATTTTTCTTCTCCCATGTGGAAGGCTAGAGGGAGCTGGAGTTGGGTTTTTTCCTTCTCCTCAGTCATTTAGGCTCTGATAATATCCCAGCAATTTAGACTCTGGCTAACTAATTTCTCCTGAGAGCAGGCCTTGTTAAGAAGAACGGAGCGTTCTGGTATATTTCAAAATAATTCCTTTTTCCTTCCCTCTGGTACAAGCATAAGGGTTTTTCTGCTATATTTATTGTGAGAACCTGGTCAAGTTCATGGAGGTGAAACCCACAAAAATGTGGGCCCTGTGATTGGGTTCCCTGGAGTTTAACCCTCAGACTTGTCCACACTGTCTTAGCACCTTGTCAATTACAGTTCAGGATTTCCTGTGCTGGCGCTCGTTCCCACCATGGTTTCTGCTTGCAAGTCTCTGTTCCAGTCAGGCGTGATTCCCTGGATTCACCTGTCTATTTCTCAATCTTGGGGGCAGAGGTTTGCCCTATGTCCTCACCTCTCTTACCGATCCAGGGAGAGTTATTGATTTTTCAGTCTGCTCAGCTTTTTACTTTTTGTTAGGACAGAGTATCAGCTTCCGAGCTCCGTACATGCAGAACCAGAAGCCAAAAGTGCAGGGAGAATTTCAAATAAAGGGTTTTGAGACATTTCTTTCCCCAGCCAAAATAAATAGGCAGTTATAGGACTATTTTTTTTTTTATTGTCACATAGGTACTGTTTTCTAGAAGTTGTACTTTCGTATGATTTTTATGTTCGGCCATAACCACTCAGCTTCTCTTAATCAAACAAGGGTCATGGTGAGGTGATAAATAATATTAATAGTAGACTAGGAGACAAATTGCATTTTCCAATTCTTTTATTGATGGGAAAAAATAAGAACAATTAGACGTGGTTCTTGATATTACAGTTGAGTTGGGAAGAATATGGTAATAACAGCAACTGCGATTTGAATATTTATTATGCCAGATTATGTGTACAAATACACACACACATATGTAATATCATTTATATGTATAATTTCCATATATAGTATGTGTGTATATATGTAAATTTTACAATAACTATGTAAAGTAGATATTATTATTTTTATTTTGCAGGCAAAGAAACTAAAGCTGAGAGATAAAATCGCTTTCAAAGTTCAATCAGTAAAAGGTGGCAGAGGTGAAATTAGAACCAGGCCTGTTGAAATCAATTCCAATGCATACTTTCCTCAGTGTTTGATACAAAATTAACAGTTATAAGAATTTCTTGGCTTCTTTGTTTAACAGATGTGGTTGAATAGCTGTAGATTGTGTGTGTAATAATATGTCCCTGGCTTCATCCATTTCTGAGGACACCAATTCTTGATTTTTCTTAATCTCTATAAGTATAATGGTATGAATTCCAGTATCTTCCTCACCAAATATTCCTAGAAAGTTAAATCCATGCCTAATGTGTAATCTCAATAAATCCTAGTCCTCACCAGTTTGTGGGTCTTAGAGGTCATATACCCTCTGAGAATTTACGATTGCATCATGCAGTTGATTTGTTGAGAAAAGAAAGACTTTTCTCTACAAGGTTATGATAACCCAACCTCTGACATCCAGATCAGAGATATACAGTTATGCCCTTTTTTGCCCTTTTTGTGAGTAAGAAAAAGAAATTAAGGCAGAATATTTTCATGTGGGAATCTGGATTTGTTTTTGATCATATGCTGATGTGCCTTAGCAATGAGGTTCTTGTTGGAACATATGCACTTTTTTTTAACAAAATCACAAACTTCACAGCAGTTGTTTCAGCAAGTAAAATGTTGAATGTATTGATATGTGCAGAAGACTGCTTAAACCTTCGTTGTGAATCTTGTGGTGAGGTTTACTGGTCAACTTAAATGAGAGAGAAAGGGTAAAAAGGACCATAGGTTTTCCCTGAGATCATAGCCAACTGTTTAACATGTTCAAATTGATCTGGAAGCCAGAAGAATCCAGGCAAAAAGTCAAACAGGCATTGACCCTTTTGTGCAAAATCAGCTGCTACTTCATCTCATATGCGATGGTGATCTGGCAGCTTCTCTTGATAAGTAAAGGCTATTGTTTTTGTACAGAATACTCACAGGGTAGACCAGGCATAACTGCAATTCAGGCTTAATGCTTCCTTTGCCCTGTGATGCTATGATGCTCAGGATTTGGCTGGTTTATATAGTTTTGGGGGATATTACCCCTTGGTTCTGTTAAATGGCATGTATAAGCAATATATGAAGCCAAGTTATAAAGTATACTTAAGAACTTCTAACATGAGTTGTAATATTACCATATAATTTGAATTTAAAATGCCATCAATTGTACACTGAACTGTAGATACATAATAATAACATTTTGGGATTAAAAATATCTCATTGAACGTATGCATCAAGTATAAAACGCACCACAATTTCAGAAACATTAGTGTGTGAAAAAGTGAGAATATATAGTAATATGACCTTTGAGTCTTATGAGACTAATTTGAATGTATTTTTCTCACAGAATTTCTCAAAAAAAAAAAAAAGCTACCAAGGGTGGTGGAATATTAATCACTACTGAGGCTGATGGGAAATCAAACATGAACCTGTCAACATATAGTCTCTGGCCCAATTCAAAGTTTGTCATAATGTAGAACTGGCAGGAAGGTCACTTATAGACAAACAGTTGAGTATCTCTATCCAATATCACTCGGGGAATGGCAGAAATGGGATGCATACCCTGCACAGGCACTAAAAGTCAAGGCTGACTCTGGAAATCAGAAACAGGACTATCAAGTCTACATTCTATCCAAATGACAAAATGAAGGGGACAAGACATGGGAGAAGCAATGAAGTGCCAGCAAATAATGAATCTATAGGCTCTTTCTACCACTGAGGCACAATCTGAGATGTGCTCACAGCTCTGCCTCCACCTTGCTATTCAGGAAAGGAATCAGGGAAACATTTTACTGGATATATCAAAGGCTTGAGACTATTAAAAATGTCACACTGTAGCACCCACAGATGTTGCTCTTGAACCAAAGTCCCAGGAGACACTTTATATACCACGGGTTATGGTCAGGGACTGAGTGACCCTTCTGCTTCAACCTCTGTACAAGTCATGGTGTCAAAGATGACACATAACCAAGGGTACCAGAGTTATCAGAAAATCCTTCTTCAATGGATCCATTCCTTTTCTCCCATATGTATTATAGTAGAAGAATATTATAAGTTAATAGAAATAAGACACAACATTATTTGGGCTTTTATAAGAGAGAGTGAATAAGAATTTATGATTGGAGAGCCTTGGATACATCTTTATAGAAGCAGAATTTCAGGAGTCCTACACCATATAAGAAGAGTTCTCATCCCAGTCGATATGCCTGTAGTCTACTGGTATGTGGCTCCACTGCCAATTTATGTAAAACAATCTAATTTCATTTAAAAAGGTTAGAGGGGAAAAGGAAGTTCCTTCTTCTGGTCAATTCATTGACAAGTATTTACTGTGTACTTACTGTAAGCTTAGGATGTTGCTATAGAGAGTAAACAAAAGAAGTAGAAGTAGCTGAGAAGATGAAAGTGAGCCTGTTCCAGTACCTAAGGCTCAAAAAACTATAGGTAGAATGAGATTCCTTATCAAATCTCATATGTTCAGAGTTAAATAAGCTTATTTCTCCCAGATAAATTACAAGTTCGTTGAACATAAAAAAAGTACTATGTTTCTTTTGTTTCACTTTTATTCATAGCTTAGAAATAGGTATGTAATAAATCTTTGATGTGTTCTTGTCTAACAGGTATATGTATATCTCTGTTTTACATCTTGCGGACTGTTTCCAAGGAATTTTTTTGTGGCATGTGTGCATTAAGTAATATGAATGTCTATATCTGCAAATATGTTTCCAAACATATTAGAAGGTAATTATGGTAAAAGATAAAAATGGATAATGGATTGGAATAGGAACCAGGAATTTAAGGATCTACAGTAAGAGCCACTGATGAATGTGTGCCATTTGTTAATACCCTCTCTGAGGACAGAAGTGAAAAATCCTGCCTTGTCGGCTCCATATAATTATTATGTTAAGCCAATTAGATCAGTGACATAAAAATCTTTATAAAGTACGCAGTATACCAGTAACTCTTAAAGTGAAGGCTGAGGACCCTAAATATTCCGTATATCAGTCACAGTTCAACCATAGCAAAAAAAAAATCCTACAGAAGATATTTACTAAGAGACTATTGCAAGGAGTTGGCTTCCAAGATTGTGGGGGCTGGTCAGGCAAGTGTGAAATTTTTAGGGTAGGCCATCAGGAAGGGAATTCCTAAGCATAAACTGATGCTGACATCCACAGATTAATTTCTTCTTCTTCAGGAAAGACTTAGTTCTGCTTCTAAGGCCTTTCAACTGATTGAATCAGGCCCACCCAGATTATCCAGGATAATCCCTCCTATTTAAAATCAGTTGATTATGGACTTTAATCACACCTACAAAATACTTTAACAAAAACATGGAGATTAATGTTCAATTAAATAACCGGAAACTGTAACCTAACCAGGCTGACACATAAAACTAAAAATCACAGTCCCAAATTCTTTTAAGGTGTCTATGAATCCTCCCTTTTCTGATTATGTATGAGGCTAAATATTCCTTCATGTGCTTTAATGAAAACAACACAGTGCAATGGACTGAATGTATAGGCAGATATGAGAATCCATTAATCTATTAATCCAAACATTACAGAAAAAACTCTTACTATTTTTTTTGCATCAGAAAATATAATTATTTATCATTATGCTCATGGATTGACAGAATTAACATTGTTAAAATGTCCACTCTACCCAAAATGATTTATAGATTCAATGCAATCACCATCAGAATACCAATGTCATTTTTCACAGATCTAGAAAAATAATTCTATACTTCATTTGGAACCAGAAAGAGCCCAAATAGCCAAAGCAATGTTAAGCAAAAGGAACAAATCTGGAGGCATCACTTTACCAGACTTTAAGTTATACTACAAGGCTATAGTAACCAAAACAGTGTGGTACTGGCACAAAAATAAAGACATAGACCAATGGAACAGAACAGAGAACGTAGATATAAAATCATCCTCATATTGTCATCTGATCTTTGACAAAACAGACAAAAACATACACTGGGGAAAAAATTCTCTATTCAATAAATGGTGCTAGGAAAATTGGATAGCCACGTGTAGAAGACTGAAACAGGATTCATATCTGTCACCACTCACTAAAATTAAGTCCAGATGGATAACAAACTTAATCCTAAGACTTGAAGCCATAAGAATTCTAGCAGAAAGTGGAAAAACTCTTCTGGATATCAGCCTAGGCAAAGAATTTATGAAGAAGACCCCAATGGCAATCACAGCAACAAAAAAAAAATTAATAAATGGGACTTGATTAACTTAAAAAGCTCCTGCACGGCCAAGGAAATAATCAACAGAGCAAACAGACAACCTACAGAATGGGAGAAAAATATTTGCATGCTTATAAAGAACTGATAACCAGAATCTACAAAGAACTCAAGCAAATCAGTAAGGAAAAAATCAAACAACCCCTTTAAAAAGTGGACAAAAGACATGAACAGAAGCTTTTCAAAAGAAGATAGACTAATCCCAATAAACATATGAAACAATGCTCAACTAATCAGGGAAATGCAAATCAAAACCACAATGAGATATCACCTAACCCTAGTAAGAATGCCCTTTATCAAAAAGTCCCAAAACAATAGATGCTGATTTGGCTGCAAAGAGAAAGGAATGCTTACACACTGTTGATGGGACTTCAAACTAGAACAACCTCTATGGAAAATAGTATGAATATTCCCTAAAGAACTATGTGTAGACCTACCATTCGACCCAGCAATCCCACTACTGGGTATTTACCCAAAGGAAAAAAAGTCATTTTATCAAAAAGACACTTACCCTGTAATGTTTATTGTAGCACAATTCACAATCACAAAGATGTGGAATCAACCCAAGTGCCTATCAATTCATGAGTGGATTAATATAATGTGGTATATGTAGACCATGAAGTACTACTAAGCCATAAAAAATGAATTAATACCTTTTGTAAAAATCTGGATGGTACTGGAGATCGCTCTCCTAAGTGAAGTATCGCAAGAATGGAAAAAAAAAACACCACATGTACTCACTATTAAATTAGAACTAACCAATTAGCACTCATGTTCACAGATGGAAGTAAAACTCAATGGAAATCAAGCACGGGGGGTGGGGGGGCTAGGTGAAATTATACCTAACAAGTACAATACTTATTCAATGCTTCTTCCAACCCATTCTCATTATTTTTATGCCAGTGTTTGCAACTGTTTAGCCAAAAGGCACCAAGTTATTTTCTATTCTAAGTATTTAAAATAATTTTGCTTGTTCAATGAAGATTAATCTAGACCTTGCCTTTCTCATGATTAAAATTAATTAAGACAAATCAGCATTGACTTACAAAGTGGCCATAAAAATATTTTCCCCATAATTTTTCTATTATATTTCAGTGTGTTTCAAGAATTTGATAACCCTGTTTTCTTAAAAAAATCTTCTTTTTCTCTTCATTAGACATCAGTTATTTGTTACCTCAATCCCTATAGTAATTCAAATTTCTTTAGATTCTATCCACTTTCCTTTTTTAAAATATTTAGCAATTTATTAATATTTTCTTTATATTTTTATTACTCATAACTTGTTTTTTGGATTCTGATGTTTAATATTGGCTTTTTCATATTTATATTTAATTGTTCATATTTTTCCAGAATACTGGCAGAAAGACCACCTGAGGCAACAGATGCAATGTAGTAGCATCTACTGGTTATTTGCCAAATCTAAAATAGGTATCTGTCAATATGTAGTTGCTTTAACAATTCATTAAAGTTTTATTTTTTTCACTAATACTTTATAAATTTGTTTAACTTGGATAAATATAATCCAGTTAATTCATTCTGAGTAATCAAGAGTTGCTTTTCATTTTTCGAGCTAAATAGCCCGGAAATGTACCATTTGAATGTTAAGGACCCTGAGCAGACAATTTAATACCCTTGGAAAAATATTTATTTTGTTATTAGAGTTCTAATTAGCCAGACAGTGGCATTTAATTGCAACACATGATACAAATAATTTGCCAATACCCATTAATAATTACAATTTCTAGGTAGTTTGGAAAATGGGCATATGCTTTGAGGACTCCATATCCGTTGGTTGGCATGAGTGCCCGAGGGTTGCTACAGACACACTTGTCTGAAAATGGCAATGCCTCTCTCTTTACTGGGAAAGTGGTAAAGGGAAAGAGTGCTGGTCTTATGAGTACAGAGGTGTGGTCTGTGGTCCCCTGTCTGCCGCCAACTTCCAGTGTAGCCTTGAGTAGACATATTCACCTCTCTGAGCTTCAGCTTCCTCACTCACAGTACAAGAAAGTAGCACTAAATAACCTCCAGTTACCGTCTGATGCTAACATTCTGTGATTTAACCAAATCTGTCATTCTAGAACACACTTGTACCAAGAAGTCATGGGACTCTGAGCAAAGGGAAGAAAAGGAACAGAGACTTGAAAGCACTCTTCTCTTTGACAGATGGAGAACTTTGAAATGCCAATTAGTGTCTTTACAAATTCTAGACTCTCCAAAGCATTAGGCAAATTTCAAGTTCTTAAAAATTTCTAGTTTGTATCTTACAGTTTCAGCTATTCAGAATTTAGATGTCGTGGGTGTTTCTTCTCTTGTAAAATATTTCCTATGTCCATGTTTCTTCTTAGTAGTCTGATAAGATCCATAGGGACATGTAAGGTTCACAGTTACCCTAGCAACTGATCACACTTATGTAAAAATTTTGATGCAATTAGATATTATGTTCATTTCTTTCCACTACCTTTTATTCCCTAGCTTGGTAATATTTCTCTTTTGCTACCCTCAAAAAAGGCTTGTTGATTATTCTACTTTCTCTTTTATTTATGGACCCACCTGTAACTATCCATCAATACAGCAACTGCCTCATGACATTTATCCCAATTATTTGATTTACAGGCAACTCAGTAAAAGGATTATATAATATATAAAAATTTCTTTTCAGAGTATGAATCGAAGCTATCAATAAGCGTACAAATAATTCTGATCTTCTGTATGTTTGCAGCATTCACATAATCTTTAAGTATGATATATTGGTCCCCCTTTTCTTATTTTGTATAATCAAATAGTAATCAATAAGAACTATGACTATTGTAAAACGAGACTTCTGAAGCTTTGAGAGCAAATTCATCATCAGCACACATATAAAAGTCACTGCAGAGAGTCTTTTCTTTCTTTCTTAAGTGCCCTTGAAGCCCAGCAACTGAATTATATTCTAGGCCCCCGAAGAGAGCTACAAGATTATAATTGTCTCACGCCTAATTATATGCATTGCAAAAGGTAGACGGACAAAGTCACTTTTGTGCCATGCGTAGAGAATAAAATCCTTATGAATTTTGATATTGCTGGCTCACTGATTCACAGAATGGAGAAATGTATGCAAGAGCCATGTCTAACAGTGATGCCGCTATGTAAATGTACAGCCGGCCGGAGAACACTGCCTTCACTGTTCTGAGACTGGGTCCTCACTCACAGCTTTGCTATTCTTCTCCTTCACTCCTGGGCCTAGCGAGGCAGCTTATTTTTCCCTTTTCCTTCACTGGTCACGGTTATTTCTTTCCAATGTATCTTCTTCTCTGAGTTTCCGAGGGAGTGTTAACTTAAGGTTTTGTCTTGACATAATCAGCTGTAATCAGAGAAATGAAAAATGCCGTAAGAAAGAGAAATATTTTAGCCAAGGTATACAAGAGAAATACTGCCACTTTCAAGCACTATTTTCCATAGCTTCTCATGGAGCCTGCTCGGTAGGGACATCAGCTTGGTTGGGGTAAGTAAAAGCATTCTGGCCCTATCTTTATGAATAATAATTGCCTCTTACGATCATTAAATCTAAGTTCTGAATCAGGCCCAGGGTATAACTACTTTGGATTCTGCATTTGAAATTGCATTTGACTTGCTGAGTGTGAGATCCACGTTTCTTTTCTAACAGAATGCTGTATTTTTCTTCAATTGATTTCATTATGATAAGCTGACGGCAAATGCTACTTCCTCAGGCAACAGAGCTTGCAGTCTGAATGTGCCTGAATATGTTTTATGATAAATAATATATTCTGCATTCATCCAGTGCAGCCCAAGGAAGCAGATGGGGTTAGCGCCTTGTTCTCAAAGCGGAAAGAAACTACAGCTTTGAGGAAGAGAATGAGATCATTACATGGCTTCCCAATTTCATCTCCATAAACTCTGAAGCTAGTATATCGCAGTGGTTTTTAATTATAGGTGGGAATTTTGGCTTTCATTTGAGTTCAAAGGAGAAAACTTGTTTAAAGAACAAATGTGTCTACTCCCTGAGTATCTTCTTCTAGAAAAAAGGCTCATGCATGCAGGTAGGTCTATGATGAACACATGCAGTACAATCCTACTTTGGCACACCGTTAAGGCAGGGGTAACCCCATCTCTAACCCTAAGATGAAAAGTAAATATTAACAAAATCACTCAGAGCTGCTAGTTTGTTTTACCTACAGGTGCGCATGTATCTAGTGGAACTTGGTTTTGTGAGAATTCTGGCCAAGGTAGCCAGAGGGGAATTTGACAACTGTGAGGAGGAGCTTGACCAATCTAGCGCTTCACTCCTTTCTCCTCCTCCAGCCCCTTCCCTGTTTCCAGATCTCAGTACCATCAGGAGTGCTGGGAGCGTTACTCCACTAACACATGCACTGTTACATCAAGCCATTACTCAGACAAATCACGGATGTTGTTTTCTTTCTAGATGTTACTATAATTACTCTTAATAACACCTACTGAATTGGTCGTTTCATTGCCATTGACGACTTCTTAAAAATGTATCAGATAATTCATTTCTTAAACTCTATTTCTATGGATTTAAGTTGTATTTCCACCTTGAAGGGTTCAGGAAACTCCTCAGAGTTTCACCATGTATTTGCCAAAGAGTGAGGCAGGGTAACATCACACGTGGGTGAATTAATAGGATCTTGAGAGACTGAAGGTTGAAACCTACATGTCGAGTTTGCAATCAAATCATACTCCTCTCATGCTAAAAGATGGGCATTATATATTTTGGGACATATGGTGCTAATAAATCAGGCTGAAGGAGGAATTTTCAAAGGAATGAAACTTTGAGGAAGGGAAGGGAACTTAGTCCAGCTGCCTAGTTTACAGTTGATAAAATGAGGACCTAGAGAAATGAAGTCTGAGTTACTGAGACAAAAAGCCCCAAAATCCAAATGTTGGTTCTTCTATCACACTCAATCTCATTCTCTCCTGCCATGTCATCAGGAAATAAAAATCTCCTTCTTGATACAAAAGCATGGTAAAACAAGTTGGATTCCAGAGACTAGTCCTGTCTACTTACCCACTCTCCTAAAAGTAAAACTCAGCCAGGCATTCTTAAACCCTGCTTTTGCTTTGCATAGAGAGCTCTATGTTTTTGCTGTTGTTTTGGTAATTAAACAGCACTTATTTGTCCTTTTCTTGTGGCATTGCTTTAAAAATCTCTCTTCTACAAAGTTGAAGCCTCTGGGGCCCTTTCTCCTCATCTTATAGCTTTCTATAAAATAGACTTTTATTAAGAGATCAAGTAAATTGGATAGTCATAACAGCAGTGGTATGACTCAGTAGAAATTATACGGAATAAAACTTGGATATGAATTTCAGTTTTGCTTCCTGTGATTGCATGACCTTAAACAAGTTACTTAACCTCTCAAATCCTCACATGGAAAGAGTGTGTGTGTGTGTGTGTGTGTGTGTATAATCACCCTAGTGGTCAATGCTTAGCCCACAAAAGGCATTTAATAATTATAGGTTATTACTACTAATTGGAATCAAATGACAAGGAAGGTCAACTGCCATGGCATTTTTTTATGTTAAGTACTGTCTAAATGTCTAGATGAAAGAGAGAGAATCTCATTTTCTGCTTTAGGTATTGAGTGATCACTGGCTGCTGTTGTCAAAGCAGGGAGCCTTGCAGATAGGTAGCAGCCTGCAAACAACCTGTATCACTTGAGAGGTGGTACTTTTATCTCTCAGCCAAAGTTTTTCAGTCTGGTCTGGTGTGGTATAGAATCAATTTGAACCCACTAGATTGAAACAATGACACAGAAACACAAAAATACATTGAGTGTTTCTTCGCCTCATCTGTTTGATTAAATGAAAATTCCAGATCCCTGCACTCCCTAGCAAGCTTGATGGTGAAATTTTCACACACGTGCCACCAAATGTTCTGTACCTCCTCCTCCCCAAGTGCCACTTGAGCAGTGGTTCTCAAAAGTGGTTCCTGGGCCAGCTGTATCAGAATTACTCAGGAACTTGTTAGAAATGCAAAATCGTAGGCTCTGCCCCAGACATGCTGAATCAGAAATTCTGGGGATGATTCAGAAATCTCTTTTTAAAAAGCCTCCAGGTGATGCTGGTGGTCACTGGAGTTATGGAACCACTCCTGGAGAATCTGCCCAGCTGCTTTTTGGACTGTAGTGTTTCTCAAAGTGAGGGGCAGGTACCAGGACAGTACTCAAAATGATCTAAGGTAGGACAAAGATGACTTTGAGTAGCATTTGGCATCAAACTGCCAAATCACATAGTGAAAGTTTTCCCTCTCTTAATTCTTTTTTAATCCTTAAGCCTCAGTTTGATAGTACTAGGTCTTTCACATGTCCCTAACTATTACTAATCTCCCTTTCAACAAAGAGTGCAGGATTCGAATTCAGTGTCTTTAGGGAGCAGTGGAGTCCAGCTAGAATTGGAGATATTTTGTTTCTTCTCTTTATGGCACACTATTTAAGTGGTGATTTTAAAAAGTTTCCTTTATAAACATTTACATTACTCAGTTTTAAAAAAAAAAGTCAAGAAAACAATAATTACAGTTGCATGTGAGTTAACAAAACTTGTGTCTGTAATATGGGGGTGAGGGCATGTAGAGAAATGCTGGTATTCTAGAGAGAACCTTATTATATCAGTGTTTTAATTCCATCTGTGCCTTTTATTAGCTGTGCTGCTTTTCTTAACCTCAATGGTCTCATCTATCAAATGGGAGTGATACCAATATCATAGAAATGATCTAAGGACTTATATATGGAATATGCTTTGTACAATCCTCAGAATATGGTAGATATTTGATAAATCCTTATTTCCTCAAGCCTTACTTTTAGCCCAGTTTTCTGTGTGGCCTCCAGAATAGCATTTCTGTCTAGGTTCCAGATTCCTCATTTGTAAGACAACAGTAAAGGAGACTTGGTGATCTGAAAGGCTCCTTCCTGCTCTTAAACAATACGTATTTATACGTTGTATATTGTATGTGTGTATGCAAGTTATAAAATAAATTCTGTATTCGCTGCCTTTATAAAAGTAGGGCTTAGACGTGTAGCTTTATTCCCCAGACATAAAACTTGAATGCTTGGGAATAATATTGAAAGTAGATGGCTGTGTTGGAAAAATGAAAAATCAAATAGTGAGAAATGTGGGAGCCGATGTACATTTCAGAGCTGAAAGGTAATTTCATTGTATTTTATTATCATCTGTCAAACTTAAAGCAATACTGAGACTAGAAAATAGATTTTCACAGAGGTTTCTGAGGACAATAGTTTCCATGACTTGGTGTAAATATATTCAGTGAGACTTGTTCCTACTTAATAACCAGCATTTTTCCTTCAGAATTGCTGATGTGTTCGCTTATAGCATTTGAAAGGCAGTCTGTCCTTTGCTGTCAAGTGGACTTGATAGAATAATAGGAAATTCTGAAAAATTCGATCAGATCTTGTTGCTTCTCAAGGGAATTTCTTGACTACTTATTCTATTTAAGGTGAAAAAGAGAAGACAGTGTTTCTGTGGTCTTATACAAAACACTTAACAGTTTTAACAGTGCTGGTTCTAGTTAGCAGGTACCACATCGAGTTCACTCTCTCAGCATTCCAGGGAACGGTGCTGACTGGGGTTTGGGGGTCCTTTAGAGGGTTTAACTGCAATATATAAGGGGTTACTGCAAGATCACACTATTTAAAAATTGGAGGTTGTCGGGAGGCTGAGGCAAGAGGATCGCTTGAGCCCAGGAGTTTGAGGTTGCTGTGAGCTAGACTGACGCCACGGCACTCTAGCCTGGAACAGAGTGAGACTCTGTCTCAAAAAAAAAAAATTGGAGGTTGTGATCATCAGCTTGTTTATTGTTTACATTCTTGTCAATCTGGAGACCTAAAAACAAGGAAAAAATGGTGAAACTCGCTTCTCTTAATCAGAAAATAAAATAGCTAGCATTGTTTTTACATAACTATTAAAGAATCCCAGAAACTTGTTCCTCTCAAATATTGGCAATTCTGATGAAACAGCCCAGAGGGGCTGTTTGACTTGACTTCTTGGCAGGCACTGAATTGAAAATCACCGTGTAAGGCACAGGGAATGCGCTTGCAGTCCTATGAACAAGGGTTCAAACTTCTATCTCTTTGAGCTCTGGTTTCCTCATCTATAAACTGAAAGTAAAATGTTCTCACCTCACAAGATTGTTCTGAAAATTAATCAAAGAGGTGATGTTGGAAATAAGAATAGCAACTAATATTTATTGAGGACTTACTACCTGTCAGGTGCTATTTCAAGGGCTTTTCCTGTATGGGATCATCTAAGCCTCAATCTCTGAAGTAGGTGCTATAATAATTAGTTCCATGTATGAACGTGGAAACTGACCTCAGAGAAAATTTGACTCACTTGCCAACCAGGATGTGGCAGGAAGAGGCAGAGCCAAAATTGGAACCCAAAAAGTCCGGCTCCAGATGCCTCTTCTTTAAGGCTTAAAAATATGTGAATTGAACTATGTGAAATTACAGATACTTGATCATTTTTTAATTATGAAAATAGCAATTTCCTGTGATGCTACCTAAAAACCATTGAATACATATTAATAGTAGCTACAATTGCTACCACTAATAATAGTAGTGATGATAATGTTGACTTTATCCTTGAACTTCACTCATTCATATAAGAAATACAGATGACACTATAGCATAAAGACGACTAGCTTGGTGATCAGGCTCTGGGTGAACCCTAGATCTCAGTTTTCCCATTTATAAAATAATGGGACCAGTCTTTTCCAGCTCTAATTGTCAGTGGCAGAGCCTTAAAATCGACCTACGGAGAAGGATCATGGTTTTTCTTTTTTTTTTTCCCCTGTCCAGTCTATCTTGGATCAATATCTAATTCTACCATGAATGACTAGTACATCATTCACGTCATGCACAATAAACATGCACACCATGCAAGATCGACAATACCCACATTGGCACCCGGCCTCTTCAACATGGTGAATTTACTGAGCACATACTTGGATATCACAGTAGAGTCAAATTGATGTACTCATTTCTAAACACCTATTTTCAATTTCTGTACTTAATGTGTTATAAACCAGAAATAAACAGTTCATGAACTGACACTGGTTCCGGGACTATACTTTGAGTAGCATTGGAAATCTGTGATATACAGAAATAGATTCTTAAAGAAAAGGGAATGTGTGTATCTGTGTTCCCATCTCTCAAAAAAATGTATTCTCTTTGCATATTACAAATAAATATTCATAAAACCAAAGAAAAAATTTAAAAGGAAGAACATAAATATGTGATTAAAACACTATTACTTGGGCCATTTAGATAAGATAGAAAAAAAAAGGAGTGTATTCCAAATTCTGTTAATATATTTATTTTTTAAATTATTTTTTATTTAAACATTAATTAACCACCTTCCATGTTGTCATGTTTGAAGCACTAGGGAATTAGAGATAAATGAGACATGGTCCCTATCCTCCTGAAGCTCACAGTCAAAGATCCCAGAATATAACCATACAATTGTAGAATAGTGACGAATTCTCCAAAGAAAGAGAAAGGAAGAAGCATTTGGTTTGGCTTAGATATTAGGGGCCTCCACATCAATGATGTGATTTCTTATATTAATATTTTGTTGTTCAGAATGGTTTTGCTTTATTCAAAAACCTTTTTATTCATGTATAACACACATACATACATTATGGACTAATCCTAAGTATGCACCTTGATGCATTATAACAAAGTGAACATTTCCATGTAGCCATCACCTGATCAAGAAACAGATGTTACTAGCTTTCTAGAAGGTCCTTACATGCCCCTTCCCAGTCATTGCCCTCTTCCTTTCCACAAATGTAACCACAATCCTAATACCTAACACCAAGAAATTTGCCTGTTCTTGAAATCTTCCGTGAATGGAATCACATTGATATATTCCTTTGTGTCTGGCCTTTTTATTCAATGACATGTCTATAGTCATGGCTCCCAGACAGGGCGCAGAAGCATCTCAGGGTACTGCAATGTGTTTATAAAGACATTACAGGATATTTTAAAATTTTCAAGAAACATAGTAATACTTGACAACTTTAGGACACTGAATGAAACAATAGCTCACAGTAGTTCTCAGTTTCAACATTAGATTGTACTACATTTCTTTTGATGATATCATATCTTTTTAATACCTAGTTTTCAAGAGTAGCCATGATTAAAAACAAGTATTTTCAAAAATCAATATGAAACAAAAAATGAAACTGTCTATATTTAGGCTGATTCCTAGATTTAAGAAGCTGTGCTGTGGCCAACTGATATCCCATCAGTAGGTTTTGGTTAAGAATGACATAAAAATATTAGGTTTTTTTCTTTCAATTTATATGTATTTTTTAACATGGCTGCTAAGGTTATCAGGGTATAAATATTTATTAAATTCTTGGTACCTTACTATAATACCTAATAGGCAAAACTGTTATGTATTTCTTTAGGTCTATTGGCACTGTGAAAAAATTCTTGAGACCCTAAGTGAGCTAAGAAAGTTTGGGCAAATCTGGTCTATGAAATTCATTCATATTGCTGCATGCAACAGTCATTTGTTTATTTTCACTTGTGCTTGATTTTCTGTCTTGTGAATATACCACAATTTAATTATGTTTTCCACTCTTGATGGAAATTTGGATTGTTTCCAATTTTAGGCCACTATGAATAATGCTCCTACGAACAATTTTGAACATATCCTTTAGTACACATATATATATATATTTCTGTTGGATATGTATTTAGGGATGGAATTGGCAAGTCATAGGACATGGATATTTCAGATTTAGTAGATGTTGCCAAATAGTTTTCTAAAGCGATTGTTCCAATTTACATTCCTTGGATTATTTGAGAGTATCAGTTTTTCCAACCCCAATAACATTTAATATTTTTAGTCATTTTAATGAAATCCATTCTAGTGGGTGCAGGCATATCCAGATTTTGTACCACCTAAACCTTAATTCAACTTTGGGGGTCCTACTTCAGATTAAAAAAAATGGATTAAAATATAAATTTAAGAATGAATAATTATTGCAAATGAGAAAATCAATCACAGAAAACTACAAAATTTCAAAGCTGAAACATAACCCCAAATATCACAAACTCAAAATGATTGAGAAAAGTCATATGAATTCATTGCCCATCATGCCCCTACAATATTCCATTCCTACACTTTTTAACTGCATGCTCGTAGATTGCCTCTTCCTATGGTAACAATTTTGTGTTATCACTGCCTGCAGAGAAATAGAGAGATTATTCAGTCCTTCTTATAGTATGTTTGATCAAAACTTGTTTTTCAAATATGGATAGTTTAGAAAAGTTTCTTTAAATTCATAAATTGTCAAATTTTGGGGAATCTCTATGAGATATTTTTTCCAAAAATAAAGTGCAAATTTTCAGGACATTACAGGTTGTACAGTATGTAATATTAAATAATCTTTGAATTGGTAACACTCATTAACTGCTTTGTTACCAATATTCTGGTTATGGTAGCTTATCATGTGTTTGATTAGATCTTCCTTTTTGTTTTGCATTGACATCTGTATCAACATAGCAGGTAGCAGGAGTATACCTAGAAGCCATTTTTCATTCTGGGAAAGCTAGTAATTAATTAACTGTATCTGGGGTTGTCCATAAACAATATAAAAATATTCCACTAAAACCAAACTAACTGTACCCCCAACTCACCTTACCTTTAGCCAGGTCCCACATGCACTCATACCCGCTTCTATCAAAGTGATGATATGACTTTCCTCTTCTTTTTTTTAAACTTATTTTGAAATACATTAGTTGTTTTTCTTATTTGAAACCATCCTTTCATTCCTGGAATGTATGTCACATGGTCAAGATGTATTAGCCTTTCTATAAACCTCTAGATTTTGTTTGGAAACATTTGGGTTAGGATTTTTGCTCCCTGTTTTTCTATTTTCTGGAACAACATGTGTAAGATCGATGTTATTTATTTCTTAGATTTTGGAAGAAATCACCAGTGAAGCCACTGAGTCCTGAATTTTCTTCAGAGAATGTTTTACATAATGACTTAAATTGCTTTAGTAGATATAGTACTATTCAGATTTTGTTTCTTCTTATGAAAATTAGATGGTTTTATTTTTCTAGAAATGTATCCATTTCATCTAAATTTTTAAAGTTATTTATACAAAGTTTCTCATAATATCTTTCAGTGGTATTATTTTTAAATATCAGTTGAATCTTTTAAAAATACTTCTTAAATTCCCTTCATTCTATTGGTCATTTTTGTCTTCTCTTGTTTTTTTCAGTGTTATCAGTTTTGTTAGTTTTTTCAAAGTACCAACTTTCGAAGATTTTTTATTCTATCTACTGTGCTTTTTTAAAAAATTCACTCACCTTCTTTCATTTACATTCATTGGATTTCATTTGCATAATTGTCTAAGTATCTTCAGATCTTTAGCCATTCTTCTATAATATACCAATTGATTTTTAGCCATCCTTCTATAATACATGAATTCAAGGCTACAATTTCCCCCTGATTGGAGTGTAAAGTGCATTCCTCAAATTTTGATATGCCGTATTTTCATTGTCATTCAATTCAAAATATTTTCTAAACTTCCATTATAATTTCTTCTTTGACCCATGGGTTATTTAGAAGTATATTATTTAGTTTTCAAATTGGGTGTAAATATTTTCTAGTTATCTTTCTGTAATATATTTCTAACTTATATATACTGTGGTCTAAGAACATATTCTCTATTATCTCAACCCTTTGAAATTTGTTGAGACTTTTTTTATGGCCAGCATGCGGTCTGTTTTGGTAAATATTTTATATGTATTTGCAATTCTGTGTAAGGCCAAGATTACAGTCAAATATTCTGTTCATAAATTCATTGAGTTAGTTCTTTCTTCCCCTCCCCATAAGTGAAGTTAAGTTATTTATATGAAATAGAATTGAGTTCACTGTTTTCAATTTGCTTTCAGTTTTAAGTTTTCCTCCTTCCCATTCTTGTTAATTTTATTTTATTTTTGAATATGTAGAACATAAAGTATGTTAATAACTACTTCTAAAAATCAAAACTACACAAGAAAATATACTCAGAAAAGTGTCACTGCCTCCCATATTCATTCTACCTCATTTCCCCTAACCCATGTAGGTAGCCAGCAATATTGTTTCTGGCTGCTGCTTCTTGTGTTTCTCTTTATAAAGATAAGTGCATGTATATATGTTCTCCTGTTTCTCCTTCTTGCAAGGGTAGCATGTAAGCTCCATTGCAATTTGCCTTTTTTCATTTAACAATACCTCCCAGAGATCACTGTACATCAGTTCATACAGATCTTTCTCATTCTTTGTTTACAGATGCATAATACTCCATTGGATGTATGGGGCCATAATTTAGTCAATCAATCTCCTACGCTTAGATATTTCAATAGTTTCCTACAGATATTACTGCAATGTGTAGCTTTGTGCATATGTACATGTGTACCATTGTAGTTGTATCTCCAGGATAAATTCCTAGATGTGGGTTGCTGAGTTGAAGGATAGATGCATGTATAGTTTCTTTAGCTGGTGCCAAATTCCCCTCAGTAAGGATTTTGCATTCCTACCATTTTGCACTCCTACCAGAAATGTATGAGAGTGTCTGTTCTGTGTATAGTATATTATCAAGCAATGTGTATAGTATATTGTCAAGCTTTGAATTTTTGCCAATCTGATGAATGAGAAATAATCTCAGTGAATTTTAACTTTCATTTATCTTAATATGAGTGAATTTTAATATCTTTTCACATGTTCAAGGTCCATATTTATATCATTTTGTAAATTGCCTCTTCATTTCTTTTGCCCATTTTTCTGTAAGATTATTATTTATTTTTCCTTCAAGTGTTAAAATTTTTGTACATTAGCAATATTTCCCTTTTTTCTGTTCTATATGTTGCAAATGCTTTTTCCCAGTTAGTTAATTGTCTTTTGATTTTGCTTATGGTGCTTTTTGTTTTGTGTAGACAATTTATTAATCCTTTATCACATCTGGAATTTTTAGTATCAGCTAAAAACTTTTCCATAAACTCAGATTATAGGGGAATTCTCACCCATACTTTCTTCTACTACTGGCAAGGTTTTATTGTTTTGCATTTAGAATTCTGATCTATTTAGAGGTTCTTCTTACACATGACATGAGGAAAGAATCTATTTTCTTCACTTGTAAAAAATGGCTATCCAGTTGTCAGCATCATTTATTTAAAAGACCATCTCTTCCTCAGTGATCTGAGACACCATCTTTTTAATATCCTAGATTTCTATAGAATTCTATTCTATTCCATTGGTCTGCCTGTATCATAAGCCACTACACTGTTTTAATTACAGAGTCTTTATAATATTAGTATCCACAAGACTAGACCTGCTACATAGCTCTTCCTATTCACTGTTTTCCTACCAATCCTTATGTATTTATTTTATCATATAAACTTTGGTCTTGATACATCTAGCTTGACAATAAATCTTGCCAATATTTTGTTAGGATTATAGTAAATCTATAAATTAACACAGTGAAAAATGAGATCTTCATTATGTTGAGGCATCCTAAACAAGAACATGGGCCATCTTTACCCACTTGCTCAAATCTGCTTTTGCATCTTTCAGGAGTATTTATAGTTTTTTTCATGTAGACTTGACATTTCTCATTATGCTTGTTCCTAAATATTTTATCCTTTTGTTGGTGTTGTAAATAAAATTGTTCTCATTCATTACATCTTTTAGTTATTGTTTGTGTACATAAATGCTGTTGAGTTTTGTTATATTAATACTTTCATTGGTGAAATATGGTTTTTGGCATTATAAAATGTCTTTTGCTTCATGTTATGCTTTTGGCTTGAATATTGCTTTGTCCAGTATGAAGATTTCAGTTTCTTCTTTCTTACTGTTTTCATATGCCTGATAAAAACTTTGTCCATTCCTTTATTTTTAGCCTTTTTTGAATTACTACATTTTGGATATGTCTTATATACAATACAGAGTTGAGATTTAATTAATGGGTCAATTCGAGAGTCTTTTTATCTTGATAAGTGAGTTAAACTCACTTATATTTATTGATATGACTGTTATGATTGATACCAAGTTTCTCATCTTACATCATAATTACTATGGGGATTACGTTAGATTTACTGTGTTTTGGTTTTGTTGGGTTGGGTTGGGTTTTTTTAGACAGACCCTCACTCTGTTGCCCAGGCTGGAGTGCAGTGGCATGACAATAGCTCACTGCAGCCTTAAACTCCTGGGCTGAAGCAGTCCTCCTGGCTCAGCCTCCTGAGTAGCTAGGACTATAAGCACACGCCTGGCTAATTTTTTTTTTTTAATAGAGATGGAGTCTTGCTATGTTGCCCAAGTACCAAGGCTGGTACTTGTGTTTTTTTCTATCTAATACGTCTTTGCTTTGCTTTTCCCCTTTGGCTATTTATGATGTTTTGTGATTTTGTTGCAGTGTTTAGCCATGCACCTCTATAGTACCCTTGATTTTCTTTTGTTCTACCTAACTTTTTACTATCTCAAACCTTTAAATGGCTCCCACTTCTCAGAATAAAATCCAATATCCTTACTATGGTCCACAAGGCCTTTCATAACCTGGTTTTTGACTAGCTACAGTTTATTTCTACTGTTCTGCATTTAATCACTAAACTCCAGCAACATAGCTTTCTTGTTCATCCTCAAACATATTCCCATCTGAAGGCCTTTGCATCTAGATTTTCTCTATCTGAATATTCTTCCCCCAAATTTTGACACAATTCACTATCTCACTTCATTTAGGTCTTGGCTCAAATTTCATCTCATCATCAAAAAAGTCCCTAAACTCCTTATTCAAAAGATCACCCCACATCATTCGTTAGCCTTTAGCAAAATGCTTAATTTTTTTCTTCAAAGCATGTGCCACTAATAGCCATTATTAATATTAACCACAGATAGATTTCTGAAAGCCAAAGAAAAATATTTGAATAATCCTTTCAACTAAATAATACACTTTTCATGGTTTCTTCACATCATTAAAATGATGGTCCAGCTAAAATTCTAAAACTTGAAAGCCTGGATTTTGAGGCTTTCAAATAGAGAAAAGATGTGGAATGGTATTTGGCATTGAAGATTCAAATGGTTGGCCCTGCCTAACAACCGCATGACTGCCCTGTCATCGAAGTTTTTCTCTAGACTGTTTCCCCATCACAATTTGAAAGTTCAATCTACCTCTTACTCTGATAGTATATGAGGATCTGTTTTCTGATGTTCCCTGGCCCATTCCATCATGAATCTAAGATAAGGGCACATTCTGAATCCACGAGTAAAATATGGTACAATGAGAAGCCCCCAGAATGGAAGTCTAGCACCAGCTGTCCCATGCAATTTTCCAACTTCATGCTACATAAAGCAGAGAAGAGAGGCATCATGAATTGATGAGGTATAGTTCAGTAACCTGGGGCTTCAAAATTTGTGCCAGATGAAAAGACAACTGGAGTTGGCTTTTAAGTACCAGCATAATCATGTAATTCTGGCAAAAGTTTATGAGTGAGAGATAGCCTAATCCCAACTGGTGCCCACAATCTGTGGCTACATTGCAGAATCCTGTTGTCGAAGAATTTGGTTCCAATAAATTTGCTCAAACTTCTATGGGACATAAAATACCTTTATGAACAGTAATGGCTATTGTATCCTGGTGAGCTAATAATAAGTACAGAAATATCTCCAGGGCAAGAATAGGATGGAGAATGGATCATGGAAAAATAACTCTAAACACGGTTCTCCAGGGCTAAGGAATAAACCAGATGGTAGTATATTTGAAAAATGGGGGAGAATAAATTATAACTATTTACATTTCTGCTCTGAAGGCAGTCCCTGTGTTTTCTGCAGGATAGCTTCTTTGCTAAGGATTATTAACTTGAGAGGAGAAAACTACCAACAAATGATATTTTAATGACTAGCATTAAAAATGTGTTACTTTTGCTGTAATTTCACTGAAAAAAAAACATATCTTGGTAGAGAGACCTTGATCATATTTTAGAAGCTCTGCTGAGTCTTTTTCATTAAATGAAATAACATATTTTAGGAAGAAAGACACTATTGTGGGTTTCTCTTTCAGAAATTATTCAATTCAACAAATATTTAACAAAGTCTTGCTATGGTCATGGCATGGCACTATGCTAAGTACCAAGGTGACATAAAGAGAATAAAATATATCCCTTGACCTCAAGGCATTTATGATTTTGTGAAGAATATTTCAAAAGCTAAATCTTTTGTATCGTATAATAAGGAATAGTAACAATATATAAATGGCCCACACACATTTATGGTAGCTGATTTTTTAATCTCTGCTTTTATGACCTTTCTAGTTGAAAAAAAATCCACAAATCTCTTTCTTAAAATTGCCAAACAACTTGCAGTGTTGGGAAAATGTAATCAGCAATGATGAGAAAACATGATAGACTGACTGATGAGGTAGAAAGACTTCTGATTGCCTGGATATGTGATAAGACAGTGAATCCATATGCCTAGAAGCCAAAGAATGATTTTTGCAGTGTTGTTGTAGTGTAAAACTCTTAGGAAAAGGAAAATTAAGACATCAAAAAGAGACATTTTCAGCTTGAACAAGGGAATATTTGATCACTCCAGTAGGAGAATCTATTGATATAACCTCACAGGTCAGGGAAAAGCTACAAGGAATGATGGCGCTATAGCATATAAGAAAAAAGAAAACAAAACAGTGGTTAGAGATTGGGTATAAAGGAAGGCTCCTTGGAGGAGGTGACATGTAATCTCAGCCTTAAAGGATATGGATGGGTAGAGTTGTGGAAAAGAATAACTGAGTCAGAGGAACCAGAGTGAGCAAATATATGAAGCCCTGAATTTGCTACAAATTTTGTGGGGAAAAGTAATTTATCTGCTGGATTGGTAATAGCTGAGAAAGCAAAGATAATTTACAACTAGCTCACAAAGGGTGTTATTCAATAAGCAATGAAGAGAACGCAGCATGCGAAGAATAATGCACTGAGACCAGGGCTTTAGAAAGATCACTTTGGAAGAGCAACGTAAAGTGTAAGTAGAATATGTGTGACACTAGTCCAGACCAGGGAGTAGAAAGCACAAGGACTTTATCTCATGTAGTACTCTGCAATAACCGGCATTCCATAAATATTTCATTCACTCAGCACTTGATTCTTAGCATGTCTACCACATTCAAGCATCTGTGGAGGCTAGAAAAATGGAGAAATATTCCATTGTCCCCAAGGAATACTTAAAATGACATTATTTTAAGTATTTAAATAATATTTAATATATTATATTATGAAGTATTAATTAAGATTGATATTAGCATATTGAAACTAATACTATATTAAGTGATAATTACCAATTAGTCATAAATTTACAAGGTGTTGGGGGTCACCAAGGTTCAGTTGCCCAACTGTATTGAAATGATCTACATGCCACTCCCAAGGATATCAGTAGTCAAGATGGAACCGCACAAAAGATTACGAATTTCATGAAGCAAACAAATGAACCAACTTGGCTCTCTGTTACATTTCCACATTAATCTTATTGGTTTATTTCCACTGAGATCAAAATGATACCTAGGAAACCAGATGATTTGATCAAATATCAGATCTGACTATCACAAACGTCAATCAGAAACCCTGCAGAAGATCTATTCTTTTTGCATATTTTCAATGCATGAAGAAAAATCCTGTACCTAGAAGCCAAATATCCTAAGCCATGCCCAACTTCCTATTTAGACTTAGCCAAACATGTACAGTGTAGGCAATAACTGCTTAACAAACAAAGATTTGGAATTGGGGAGAGGGAAAGAGTCTTTGTTTGAAAATGGTGTGGTGATATTTAGCCTCACAAAGCTGTGTGTGTCCCAAGCCTGCCTTCTTCCTTAACCCCTGAGGAGAGAGAGCAGTTGGCTTCAAGCCAGTGGGGCAAGATCCAAATGCAGCACATGAGCTTATTCATGATGCAGGTAGGAAGTTCCACAGAACAACATGTTCTGTAAAACCTTGGGCAGCAGATAGGGATGACCATATGCTCCTCTTTTCGTTTGTTGCTTGTCATTTTCTATTCCCCTCTCCCCTGTAGGTGACTGGAAAGCAGGAACTTTACGTACCTTCCAATAAGAAACCACCACAAGCTATATAGCTCAGTTTGTTCTCAACACAGTCCATTTCTGAGCCAGTGTTTGGAATTTGAAGTGACAACTCAAGCCAATAATTTTGCTCCCCTCTCTCTCAATTTCAATTTTTTTTTTTTTTTTGCTATATCTTAATCCAGGGTGTGAGAAACAGAGCTCTTAAAGAATTAAAAAAAAAAAATCCCGCTGAAGAATTATTTCTCCCTGTGCTCTACAACACCTCTTTTGGATATTCTCCCACTGAGCATGTGTTTAGAGGAACTTCAGCCTCATCAGTAATCTATATCTCAGCTGTCACTGCTTTTTGAGGAAAACTTACATTCTCAGCTTCTAGGAAACACACAAAATAAGTTCTTATACGACGGGGATGGCAGGGGTGGCGAATGAGGTAGCCATCGACTTCTGCTCAAGGGCTGCTCTAGATGCATACAGACTGGGCTTGTTCTGGTCAGCACCCTTGAGAAGAAGAATTAAAGGTACTAAGGTCTTACAGATCCTCAATCCTCAAGGAAAAGCCTGTCATGATAATTATTAGTCAATACTTGGGCTGGAAATCTGTGGGGGAAAAATTCTAAAATGTATACAAGAAATGTGACCAAAAGTTTCTCTGCCCCGTGAGAATTTATGTGTGAGGATCTGAAAGAACATTGTGAACTGAGAAAATGCATTGTCATTTTGAGTCCCTGGTTAAGATTTTTATTTCCTTAAATTTTAAGCATGGTACATACTATTGACCCATCTATGCTTTTTTTCAGTTTTATTCACGTCTATCTCCATTATAGCATTTCATGGAGAAAATTGCACTGAAAAGGAACAGCCTTTTGTGCAGATTAATCAAATACATCTTAAAAATCAACAGTTACCGGTTTCTGCCACATGTAGCACAAGACTGAACTTGGTCACCCTGGATAGCATGCCACTTCCTCTAGGAGCATAAAAATCTGCTGTTGCTCCTTGAAAAGATACAAGTACAAAGTCTTTTCTAAGAAAAAAGACTTCTTCTCACGCTCCCTTCAGGACAATTGTTTTTCTTGGAATCATGTTCCTGGAATTAAAAAGTCTACCTCTTGTAGATAGGCTTTTAAAAGCACTTGATTTGCTCACTATTTTAACATCCAGGTGTCCATTTGGTGACCATGGTTGTATGACTGCCCCTAAGTATGATAAAACCATTATAGCCAGTAAATCTAGGATCATGAATGGATATGTAACAAAGTTTTTCATAAAGTTGAGATTTCCCCCTAAAGTATTTGAATTATATTTTAACCATTTTGCATGAAAACATTTGAAAATATGTTTTTAAAGTCATTTTTTAAAATTTAAAACACATCTTTTCATTGCCAAATGTAATCGATACAAAAATCACACAAAGTGAAAATATCGTTCTTTTTTATAATAAGTTTTCATTTCTCAGCTAAAATTCTCCATCTGTTTGAATTGTGTACTTCCTCCACTCGATCTTTTACCATATTTTAATCATAGTTATTTTACAGACTTTGTCTTATAATCCAACATCTGGACTACTTTGATTGACTATCATTTAACTTGATTATGAATCACCTTTTCCTGCATCTTTGCCTGTCTCGTAATTTTTGGCTGTATGCTAGACATTGTGTAGGAAAAGAATCATAGGATGAAATAAAGATTAACTCCTTGAAAAGAGTGTATTCCTTCCTCTTCAGACTGCTAATGTAGAAAGTTGTGTCGATCTAATCATTTAATCTGTAAGTGAACTGGATGTGAGATTTGCTGCAGCTCTAGTATGATGCAGTTTATCACTAACATCAAACAATTTGAAGGCAGGATCAGGGGTCTGGGATCTGATTATTAATGATAATCATGAGATTCCTCTATACTCCATAACCCAGCTTTCTGCTCTCCAAATTGTGGGAAATTTCTCTCTTTCTCTCTGTCTCTCTGTCTCTCTGTCTCTCTGTCTCTCTGTCTCTCTCTCTCTCTCTCTGTCTCTCTCTCTCTCTCTCTCTCTCTCTCTCTCTCTCTCTCTCTCTCTTTTATAGTACAACCATAAGCTTTTAAAGTAATATAGTTTGCTCTTCAGTTCCATAAATAGTTTTTGTGCCTTGTGAAATCTCCCCACCATACTACCCTGCTACCAGCCTTCAGCAAATTGAAGGCTGATACTTTACACTTAGTGAAGGCTCCATGCTCCTCAGAGAAAATCTCTCTCAGATCTCTTGCCGTACCCCAGAATTTGGCACAACAACACTGTGCACTTGGAAAGGGTTGGACAGAGAGTGCAGGCTTACTTTGGTTGGATTTGCTCAGGATTCCAATTTGTCATGATAGCCCATGCCTGGCCACAGATAGATTGTTACACATTGGGCATGTTTCTCCTTACGCCCACCATGGCAGGTTTGGTTCTTCTTCTGCCATGTCCTCAGGGATGATAGCAGCTGTGGTACTGCTCTCACCTAGGAGTAGCTCATCTCTTTTTCTTTATCACATTTGGGTTTCTTTGTGTCTTCAGCACTGGTGGGTTTTTTAGAAGTATATTTCTGTGGCTTATCCAGCTTTCTCTCATTGTAAGGTGGGAGCAAAGCTTTCTACACAACATTCTACATCCTGGAAACACAAGTCATATAGTAAAAATTGAAAACTTGCCTTCTTGCTCCCTAGATGTATCCAAGTGTGTACACACACAAACACACACACGTGTGCACACACACACACAGTGTTTATTTTAGTGTATGCATATGTATGTGACTTTTAAAATCAACATTTATCTTGCTGTACATTTTCTATACAACTTGAATTTTTTTCCTCAACAATGTGTTCGCTGTATATTTCCGAATACAAGTGACTACTTGTAAAGCTACCCCATTCTTTTGAACATTTGTATAGTATTCCATTGTATTGACTGAAACATTAGGTATCTAAGCAATTTCTTACTGATGAACATTTACTTGTTAAAATATTTAATACTATAAATAATGTAGCCATGAATAATCTTATAAAGGTACTCAGAGTATTTCTAAGTTGAAGTCCTAAAAGTTAAATAGCTGGTTTGAAGGATCCTTCTTTCAAAGGATGACATTAAACATAATGTCATCTTTTCATATTGTTTTGTGGCATCAGTATGATTATTACTGCTACACTGTTGGCATGTCCTGATTGCTTGTTGACAAATATTGGTCTATTTGACCCCTTGAACAAAAGCTTGAGACCAGAGTAACCCCAAGTAGGTTCTGTGGAGCACAGTTCCCGTGAATGTTCCATTAAGAGAGTTCTGTGGTCAAGTAAGATTGAGAATCCCAGTAAACTACACTCACCCGCTCTCTTTTCTTAGAGATTAAAGCCTCTGGGAGGCCACGAGAAAAAGAGCAAGCAATTTAACTTTATTTAACTGAATGTTTCCCACACATATTTATCAAGGAACTCTTTTATTGCCTATTGCCTCTTAAATTTAATCTATTTGTTTTACTTTTTCCTTTAATCTTTTTTGCTTCTTTTTTTTTTCTTACCAAACCTGCAGCCTATTACCTCTTGACATCCTTAGAACACAATCTGGGAAATGCCACTTTAACAATTTTGTTCTTTTAAAAATAAATTCAAATGTTTCTGTTCCTTCAGTGTCTTCCCCGGTGATTTGGCATTTCGGACTTTCCACAGTGAATTGTATTTTCTCTTAATCTGCTATTCCAGAAAGGTTTTGTGCTTAGAGATGGGGAACTTGCTAGAATTGTTTATAAACTAGAAATAAGCAAACTTTAAAAGAAAGCCTGAGGAACAATCCTGTAACTCAATGATGAAAGCTTTTAATGCCTGACCTCTATTGAACCTATTTGACCTTCACAAAACCCTTCTTTTCTTCTTTTGGGATTCTCATTTGTATTTTCATATATGAAGTATGCTGTATTTGGCAATCTCCTGAAGTTCTGATTTAGGAAACTCTCCTGCTTATGTAAGGTTTAGGTAGAGGGAATATATTCTATCAAAAGAGGAAAAGTATGAAAATTCAGTAATTTTATTCATCATAAGATATCAGAAGAGATCTGTGCAGTTAACAAGGGAGACTCTATGTTAGGTAGAATCACTGCTAATTAAGAACTGACTATATGCCAGTCACTGTGCTAAAAAGTTTACCTGAATCATCTCATTTACTTCACTCAACACCAGGCTAAGAAATACTATTATTATCTCCATTGAACAGATAAAAAATGCTGGGCTGAGTAAAGCTAAGAAAAAAAAAAATACCCTGATTTAAAGTCACAGAGCAAATGAAAAAATAAATGACAGAGCTGAGATTTAAATCAAGTCTACCCAATTTCAAAATTTGTCTTTAACCACTACATTATTCTGTCCACTGTGTGTGTATGTGGTGTGAGAGAGAGAGAGAGAAAGAAACAGAGAGAGAGAGAGAGAGAGGAGAGACAGAGAGAACAAGAACCACAGCCATTATTTGGTTATGTCAGATTAACTAAAATAGGAGTTAGAGGATGAAGCCTGGGCCAAGCTGGGGTAAAATTTCCACTTGTCAGTCATCCTTCTAGATCCTATTCTATATGCTATACTCATTTCTCCTCTGGAGCTTCCACTGACATCAGTTGCAGAATATGCAATAGAAATCTACCCTGCAGATAAAGGGACTATAGAGATCTCTGAGCTAAGGAAAAAAAAAGGGGAAACAGTCCAGAGAGTTTCATATATAGAAATTTAGCTCAACTCCTAACAAATTTTGGATTAAATGAAGTCAACAGTGTTTCTCTGTGGATAACCAATCAATACAAGAACAAAGAAAGGATTAGATTAATCTGCAGCTGGAAGCACACTTGAGAAAGCAAAGCACAGATTTCCAAAGCTTGAAAAACCTCAGGCCTATTTGATCTGATGTCATGATGACAATCACCCACATACAGAAAACATACTTATTCAGCAAACATATATTGAACATTTGACTTCCAAGGCACCATGTCAATTATCACAATGTCCACACAAACACACGGTGATTGGAAAAAATTAAGGAGTGAATTGCTTGAGTGTATTTGGGAAGATTTTATAAAACGGAAGATTAAAGAAAATATAAAAATATGTGCTACTAATTTCTGACATACAAATAAACATTGGCAGAAAATAATTAAGTGGCACTGGTAAAATGAATTTTATATTGGAAACATCATATTAATTCAACAAGTATTCGCTAAGCAACTATTACATACTAGATATGTGCTAGGTCCTAAGATCATGAGGAATGTATAAGACAGTCTCTGACCTCAAACATCTTACAGCTGAGTAGGAAAGAGGCATAAAAAAATAATAACCACACAATTTATTCAGGGGTATAATAGTGGCATAAACAAAAAGGTGAATAAGAGTCCTAGAGAATTGGTTATTTTTTATGCAAATGCATAAAGCTAATTGACATGCTATATTTACCCTCTGGAAATATTAGAAAAATCAGGCTAATTTTTACCATAAAGGAAACCAGGCATAGAGAGAGAGGTGGCTTGCTTGCTAAAGCTAGCAATTGGAAAAGGAGAGCAGAAAGCTCCTGTACACCCAGACCAGTGCCTTCTCACTTGCAGTTGAGAACCTTTGTTAGAGATATAGTCATGCACTGCGTAATGATGTTTCACTCAATGACAGACTGCACGTATTACAGTGGTTCCATAAGACTATGGTACCATATTTTTATTGTACCTTTTCTACGTTTGGACATGTTTAGACACACGAATACCTACCATTGTGTTACAATTGCCTACAGTAGTGGTCCCCAACCTCTTTGGCACCAGGGACCAGTTTCATGGAAGACAATTTTTCCACGGACTGTGGGGGGGGATGGTTTTGGGATGATTCAAGTGCATTACATTTATTGTGCAGTCAAACCTCTCTGCTAATGATAGTCTGTATTTGCAGCCACTCTCCAGCACTAGAATCACCTCAGCTCCACCTCAGATCACCAGGCACTAAATTCTCATAACGAATGTGCCACCTACATCCCTCGCATGCGTGGTTTACAGTAGGGTTCGTGCTTCTATGAGATCTAATGCCTCCTCTGATCTGACAGGAAGTGGAGCTATGCAGTGATGTAAGTGATGGGGAGTAGCTGTAAATACAGATGAAGTTTCACTTGCTCATTCACCGCTCACCTCCTGTCGCACAGCCCAGTTCCTAACAGGTCACCGGCCAGTATCAGTCCATTGCCCGAGGGTTGGGGACTGCAGGCCTATGGTATTCAGTACAGTCAGATGCTGTATGGGTTTATGGCCTGGGAGCAATATAGGCCATACCATAGAGCCTAGGTGTATAGTAGGCTATGCCATCTAGGTTTGTGTAAGTACTCTATTATGTTCACATGGCGATGAAATCACCCAACAATGCATTTCTCAGAATGTGTCCCTGAGGTTAAGCAATGCATGACTGTATTCAAGGAAGGCATGTGACCTTTTCTGGCACAGTTCTTGCCTGGGAGCAGTTGCGTCCATCACTCCTGAGTTTCTTAGGTTGGAATAAACAGTTGTGAGCATGCCCAAGTACTTGCCAGAAACCAAAGGATAATGCTAGCAGTTTGAAATAAACACTTGTATTGCAAAATGTGACAGGGGTTCTTTTATGTGAACTATTTCACATTAGAGCCACCTGCAACAAAGTGAAACCTGCTAGTGTTGACTGAGAAATCCCCTTCCCAGCATAACAAGAACGCAAATAAACAGCTGCTGTATTTCCGCAATGTCATGGCTTGGAGGTTTGTGTTGGATGTATAGCTAGGCTACTAAGAACTACTGTCTTTTCCAGGAGTTAGTTTAACTCCCTTTATTATTCATAAATAATGAAAACTGAAAAATCAACATCTATCTGCTATTCAGTCTGAATCCTCTTTTAGCTTTATTCATTAAACTATTGAGATATAGTGGCAAGAAAATTGTTTTCTAGAAACTAGATTAGAATCTTAAAAATGTTCATTTACCTCAGCCCCCAAATTCCTCTTCTTAGAAGATTATCTAAGCGAGGTCACTCAAAAGGAGAAAAAGATTCATTGTACTAAACACATTTTTAAGAGAATTAGTTATAATAGTAAAAATTACACAAATACCTTAAATGTCAAACAGTGGAGAAAGTCTAGGTAAATTAGATCAATTTTTAGAACATTATTAAAGCCACTAAAAATACTAATTAATAGCTATTTCACTGTATAAAATTATTTATCATAATGTATGTTTTCATTTCTGACATTACAGCTGATGAGTAAAACTAAAAATCTTATAAGACAATTTGACTGCATACTCTAAAAGTCATCTAGAAGCGAATATGTAACAAACATTCTTTTAAATACTGAATAAGTACTCAAGAAAATAAAGACAATCACAAGGTGTAAAAACCAAAATAGGATAAGAAAAAAAGAGCCAAGATTTGGGGGTCTCCATATTTGAAGAATTTTAAATGGATTTGCCTATATAAACCCAGGAACTTCAAAGGACTACAACTTCAGTGAACAACTAAAATTGAAAAAAAAAATCTGTCCATTGGCAAAGGGACACTAGAAGTTTATGATACACCATGTCCCGAGCTCAAGAAAAGGAACAAAGAAACCTCACCTGAAAATTCATGAGTCTGTGTCCACTTGTCTTTGAAGTTTGGTTTTTATACCATCTACTTGTTCCAGGAATTATTAAAGCTGTAAAATGCACATACACAAATGGTCATGACATCTTCTGCTTCTGGCCATTAAAGACTAACTGCAACTAGACTTGGACCTCCTTCCGTGAATAATCAGAAAACTGGACAAAATATATGCAACGATTCTTTTCAAACATTAAACAGAACGCACTGTGGGTCCCTAAAAGAAAGTCTATGATTCTGAAGCCAAATCATACAAATGAAGTCTGCCCCACAACTGCCCTTTTTGCCTGTAGGTACTTTCTAGACCAAGTTACAGGAAGGTATAACACAAACAGGACACAGCAGACTTGATGATTTGAGAAGACAGAAAAAAGAGTTTAGAAAGACTAGGATGAATGGAACTATTGGGGCAGTGTACCAAAGAAAAGGAAACCATACAGAAAAAGAGTTCCAGAAAATTGGATAAGGGCGCCTTGATTCTGTTCTAAGCTGCACATGTGTAGGATGAAACTCCATGAGACCAGTCAGAGAAAAACTTGGGGACTACCAGCTGGTCAATGCACAGAGCTCACACAGGGCTGGGAAACATTCAAGTCCTGACAGGTCACAGTGGAAAGCAATCATTGGAGGCAGAGGAACCTTGGTAGCAACCTTGTAAGAATCACACCTCACTCAGTGGTTTAGCTAAATTAGCACTGAGTAAAAGTTACCTTAGACTATCTCTAAAGAATCTTAAAAATAAAATTCAAAAGATCAATCTGAACTACAAATAACTCACCTGACTACCAGAACAAAGGCCAATACTCTTTAATGGAAAACAAAAAAAGTCCAGATACTCAACAGGAATAAAACCCCCATGTCCAGCATCAAGTCAAACACTGCTATATTCACAATGACGCAGGAAAATGTGACCCCGTATTCACGAATACCACATGTTATTAATCCACTCATGTATTGCTGAGCACTTAGGTTGTTTCCACATCTTTTGCAATTGTGAATTGTGCTGCTATATACATTTGAGTGCAGGTGTCTTTTTTATAGAATCTCTTTTTTCCCTTTGGGTAAATACCCAGTAGTGGGATTGCTGGATCAAATGGTAGGTCTACTTTTAGTTCTTTCAGGTATCTCCATACTACTTTCCATAGAGGTTGTACTAGTTTGCAGTCCCACCAGTAGTGTATGAGTGTTCCTGTCTCTCCGCATCCACACCGACATTTGGTGTTTTGGGATTTTTTGATAAAAGTCATTCTCACTGGAGTTTAGTGATATCTTATTGTGGTTTTGATTTGCATTTCCCTGATGATTAGAGATGTTGAGCATTTTTTCATATGTTTGTCGGCCATTAGTCTATCTTCTTTTGAAAAGTTTCTGCTCATGTCTTTTGCCCACTTTTTAATGGGGTCGTTTGATTTTTGTCTTGATGATTATCTGGAGTTCTTTATAGATTCTAGTTACAGCCCTTTATTGGATATAGCATGCAAATATTTTCTCCCATTCTGTAGAGTTGTCTATTAGCTCTAATGATTGTTTCCTTGGCTGTGCAGAAGCTTTTAATTTGATCAGTCCCATTTATTTATTTTTGTTGTTGCTGTGATTGCTTTTGGGGTCTTCTTCATAAATTCTTTGCCTAGGCAGATACCTAAAAGAATTTTTCCAATATTTTCTTCTGGAATTTTTATGCTTTTGTGCCTTAGGTTTAAGTCTGTTATCCACCATGAGTTGATTTTTGTGAGTGGTGAGAAATTTCAGTCTACTATACCATTTTATAACAGCATCTTTGACATTTGATATCTGAGAGGTCCTGGAACCAGTCCCCCATGAGACCAAGGAATGACTGTACAAAATCAATGGACTAGAAGGCTCAATGTTGTTAAGATAGCAATTATATTAAAATTTGTCTGTAGATTCCCAATGAATATATCCCAATAATCCCAGTGAATATACAAATAGGTTTTATTATAGAAATAAAAAAGATGATTCTAAAATTTTTATGCAAATGCAAAGAACTGCAGCCAAAGAAATGTTGAAAATGAAGAACAAAGTTGAAGAACTTGAATTACCTTATATCAAAACTTACTATAAAATTTCTATTAATATAATCAAGATAAATGTAGTATAAACGTATATATGGACATACAGATCAATGGAACAGAAGAGACACCATAAATAGACAAACACACATATGATCAATTGTTTTTTGATAACCAACTTAATTCAACAGAGAAAAGTTAGTCTTTCCAACGAATGGTTCTGGAACAACTGGCTATCCATATGGCGAAAAGCAATGAAACTTGGAAAATGAACTTGAAAAAAATGAACCTCGACATTAAAGCTAAAACTATAGAATTTTCGGAAGAAAATTCTTCTGTGTTCAGAATGTTAAAGCTAAAAAACAAATATGAAAACAGTTGATTAAGAGTTAGATTTAACACAAGTATCAAAATTACACAAGAGCTTCAGATGAAAGAACTATCAGACAAAGGCTATAAAATATGAATGATAAAAACACAAAAGAAGAAATTAGAAATATGAATAAAGGAACAAGACTCTATCAAAAATAACTAGGCACATTTAAAAAGAACCAATTAGAACTTCTAGAATAAAAAATATAGCTGATGATTTAAAAAATTAATTGATGTGTTAAACAACAGAATAGACACAGAGAACTGAGAAGTCGTGAACTGGAATAAAGGCTAAAAGAAATGGAGGAGATACAGAGGGAGAGGAAAGAGAAAATGAGAAGAAAAAGGACACTAATCAAAGACATTGTTCTGATATCTCAGATTAACTAGAATGTATTTCAGAGATTTAAGTCCAGGCCATACCTAGACACAGAGTAAACCTGCAAAAGAATAGCAAACAAAAACCTTAGAAAAACATATAGAAAAATACAGACTATTTGTAAAGAAATATAATTAAATTGACAGACTTATTGCAAAAATAGAAAACAAGAAAATGGTTCTAGAGAAAAATAAGCTTTAACCTGGAAGTATATATCCAGATAAAGTACTATTTAAGGGTGAGAACAAAATAAAAACATTTTTAGACAAAGACTAAAGAACTTAACTGGTATGAAACCCAGGCTAAAACAACAAATAAAGAAAGTAAAACAGTGCGAAAAAACTGGGATAAAAGAAGATGTTCTGAAAAATATTTTGAAAACATTTGGGGAGAATCTAAACAGGTATAGAACTGTATGAGAAAACAATAGTATCATTAAATTTAGGGGCAAGAAACATGAAACAACTGGATAACAAGTGGTAAGACAGATGGGGTGGAGGCCAGACAGGGAGGTGATCAAAGTTAAAGAGGTCGAAGATCCACAGGGAAAGTAAAAGCATGAATAACTTCACCTTTGTTAAGTATACATGGTAAGTTTTTAAGAATACTCAAGAAAAAGAAGAAACTACATTGAATAACTTTCAAATCAGTAGAAGATAAAAAATAAAGAAATAGAAATAGAAAATGTTTAACTAGAAAGTACTGAATAAGATGGCAAAATAAATCAAAGTAAGGCATGAATAAGTTAAGCTTGCCTATGAAGATAGAGATTAACATATTGAGTTGAAATTACTAAAACCAACTTGAAGCTATTTTTAAAATTAAGAACACAAAAAGGTTGAAAGTAGAAGGATATGAAAAGACTTACCAGGAAGATTCTAACCAAGAAAAGTTGACATAACAACATCAATTTTACATGATAAAGACATTAAAGCAAAACTATTGTTAGGAATAAAGAGGCTCACAACATTGACGAAAGTTACAATCCACCAGAAAATCTAAAATTTTCATGCATCTAAGGACGTAGCATCATAAGCATAAATGAATTCGCGGAATTACAAAACCATAATCTTGATGATAAATTAGCATTGCTTTCTGGTTAATTGCAAGATCAAGCACATGAAAATTTAATAAGAACATAAAAGGATTCAAATAATTCATTTAGCAAGCTTGATGCAATGGACATACAGAGAACCCAGAGTCCAAATTAGAGAACAGATATTCTCTTTAAACACTCACAGATACTTACAAAATTGTCCAGGCACTAAACATAAAACAAATCTCAGTAAATGCTAGAAAGTTGGCATCATATCAACCAACTTAATTAGAATTTAATTATTAATCAATAATAAAAAGATAACTTTTAAAAATTCCATACATTTAGAAATATTTTTAAAAATTCACTCTAAATAAATGGGTCAAAAAAGAAAGAAGAATAAAAATTGAAAATATTTCACACAAAAAATAATGAAAATGCACCTTATCAAACTACAAACTTCAGCAGAAGAAAAATTAACACTTGAAATTTCCATATTATGATGTGCAATAGTAGGGAAATAAAACCTTGAAAAACAAATTAATTTATTAGAGGGGAAAAAAGTCATTAGTTGGTTATTTGAAAAGACTTACAAACCAGACTTACAAACCTGGCAAAACTGATCAAGGAAAGAAAGAGAAGATACTACAGAAATTAAAAAGAGGTCCAAAATAGTATGTGTAACTTTAGGTCAATAATTTTGAAAGCTTTAGGTTGCCTGATTAATGTCTTAAAAAAGACATAATTTTATCAAAGCTGATTCAGGGAAAAAAATAGAAAAGCCAAATAATTACTAAAGAACCAAAAAGCCTAATGCTCAATAAGAATTTAAAAAATGGAATTAATAGTAAAAAAATCTATCTCTCTTTCCCTCAGTCCTAATCTGTTCCCCACATAGCAAGGCAGTTTCCAGGTGAGTTCTGCTGCGTGTTCAAGGAACAGATACCATCACTATTAAACCGTGCTAGAACAGGAAAAAACACTTTCAATTCATATTTAAAGCTAATATAACCTTGAAGGGCAAAACCAGACAAGCAGAGTAAGAAAGAAAAACTATCAGCCATCTGTCTCACTAGTGAACATAGATGGATGATCTGAAATAAAATAACCAATTAAAACTGTTCATTTAGAGCAGGGATCAGCAAGCTACAGCCTTCAGGCCAATCTGGCTGGGGAAGCCTGTTTCTGAATGGCTTACAGGCTAGGAATGGTTTTTATATTTTTAAGGGTTGTTTAAAGAAAGAAGAAGCAGCAGCCACGGAGATCAAATGACACCTACAGAGCCTAAAATGTTTCCTATCTAGCCCGTTACAGAATAAGCACATCGATCCCTGATTTAGATGGCTGATTGTAAAATTAATCCAATACATCCGATGTCCTTATAAAAAGGGAAATTTGGATACAGAGGCAAGCACACAGATAGAACCCATATAAAGGTGAAGTCAGAAATTGGAGTGATGCTTCTGCAAGCCAAGGAGCACCAAAGACTACCCGCAGACCACCAGAAACCAGAGGAGAAGCATGGAACTGATTTTTCCTCAAAGCCCTCAGAAGGAACCAGTCCTAACATCACCTTGATCTCAGGCTTCTAGCCTCCAGGACTGGGACAATACATTTCTTCTCTTGAAATATTCACCTCCTGGTACTTTGTAATGGAAGCCCTAGCAAACTAACACACATCTCTTTAAAGACATCAAATGAGGCAATGTATTCAAAAACAATGGAGGATCTTCCTAGATAAAATGGACGTAGAAAATCTTCCTGAGAATGTCTTATTTAAGTTGGCATCGAAAGGATAAGAAGGATTCAGACATGCCAAGAGTTTGGGGCACAGCACCCCAGGGAGAGGGAACATTGTAGCCAATCCAGTTAAGGTAGGGAAAAGTTTATCTAAAACTGATTTTAAAAGGAACGTTATCTTGGCTGGGGGAGTGTGATGATAGAGGATAGGTTCTTGCACCTTTGGAAGAATAAATGATTACCAAAGACAGAAAACCCAAAGTCAAATTTGTCTTCATATGTTTGGGGTCACCAAGGCCATGTTCATGGTATAGGATCCCCTGACAACCCTCATACAACTTAATTAACATGCTCAAGGTATTGTCCTGATGGGGAATATAGTGAAATCACCATTTCCAGGAATGTCAAAATAATAAAATCAAATTCATTAGAAGGGCTGCAAGCCCCAATCTTCCCTCCAAAGTATTCTTTACACCTGTAGTCCCCAAACCCCAGACACAGAGTGGTACCAGTTCATGGCCTGTTAGGAACCAGGCCACACAGCAGGAGGTGAGCGGTGGGTTATGAAGTGAAGCTTCCTCTGTTTTTACAGCCACTCCCCATTGCACACATCACCGCATAAGCTCCGCCTCCTGTCAGAGGCATTAGATTCTCATAGGAGCTCAAACCCTACCGTAAACTGCACATGCGAGCGATCTAGGTTGCATGCTCCTTATGAGAATCTAAAGCCTGATGATCTGAGGTGGAGCTGAGGCAGAGATGCTAGCATTGGGGAGCAGCTGCAAATACAGATTATCAATAGCAGAGAGGTTTGACCGCACAATAAATGTAATGAGTTTGAATCACCCCAAAACCATCCCCTCGTCCCCCTGTTCATGGAAAAATTATCTTCCATGAAACCGGTCCCTGGGGCCAAAAAGGTTGGGGACCGCTGCTTTACACCATTTCTGATAAAGTATCTTCACTATCTATTTGAACATTCCCTGTCTGCTGGCCACCTCAGAGTACATTCTGTTTCTTAATTCTAACTTAAAAAATACATTTCAAATAGGTAATCTAAGCACATGGCACAAAATTCAAAAGACAAAAAAATGGCGATGGTGAAAATTAAGTCTCCTTCCTTCCCTGCCTCTTTTCAAATAGTGTTCCTTACCAGAGGCAACCACTAATACCAGCAAAGTCCATGCATTTATAAACATACATGTAAATTTTATTTTTGCAACACAGTTAGAGCAACTATACACACACTTATGCCTCCCTTTTTTGCCTGGAATTTTCATATTGGTGTCCACAAAACTGCTCATTCTTTTTTAACAGCTGTATGTATAGTTTTCTACTATAGATCTCATTTGTTGCTAAATTCTCTCTTTACTGGGTTGATCTTAGCATCTCTGTAATTGTTTCCCTATTTGTCTTTTCTTTTCCTTAAAAATGGAGCTAATCCAGCTGAATTGCATGATGTAAGGAAAATTTCCCTGCAGTATCTAGAGGGTGACAGTGTGTTCTGTTGCCATAAACATCTGCAAAAGATGGTGAATTCTAGAAGGCAGTGTAGCATATTGGTTAAGAATACAGATTGCCCAAGTTCACGTCTGGACTCCACCACTTATGGCTAAATGGCCTTGAACAAGTTACTCAAATTCTTCAATTTCCTCAACTGTAAAATAGGAATAAAATAGTACCTGTGCAATTAGTGTTGTTGAGTAGATGAAATGGCATGTTAGTCAAATGCCTAGCACATGGTAAAAGTTTAATCAATGCTAATCATTGTTTCTGTTCTTCTTGTCAGTATTATCCTTATCTTCCTTAGAAGTTAGAGATCATCCTCCCAAGACCTCTTCAACAATGCTCTGAAAGACAAACAAAAGTGAAGAGAGACCCTCACTCTTGGCTTGCATTTCTGTCTTTTGAACCATATTCCCTCTGTTCTGGGGGATAATCGTTGTGTGTGTGCGTGTGTGTGTGTGTGTGTGCGCTCTTATTAAGGAAACATGGTAGTACCTGGTTGCCCTCCAAAACTGTGCCCGGTAGCTTGTTTTCAGGCCCTATCCTAACTGGCTGCTGACCTTGGTCTGTGTTAGGGAACACAATTGGGAAGCTGAGCTTCATCTGTCAAGAGAATGTAATTTGACTTGAATTATCTTTGCATAGACTCCCCATGCTGATGGTTAATTTTATGTATCAACTTGATGGGGACACAGGATGCCCAGATATCTGGTTAAACATTATTTCTGGGTGTGTCTGTGAGGGTGTTTCTGAAAGACAGTATCATTCAAATGGGTGGACTGAGCAAAGCATATTGCTGTGCCCAATGTGGGTGAGCCTAATCCAATCTGTTGAGAACTGAAATAGAACAAAAACATGGAGGAAGGGAGAATTCACTCTGTCTGCCTGACTCCTTGAGCTGGGACATTGATCTCCTCCTGCATTTGTACTAGGATGTACATCATTGATTCTCCTGGTTCTCAGGCCTTTCGGCTTGGACAGAAACTACACCAATGGCTTTCCTGGGTCTCCAGCTTGCAGATGACAGATCCTGGGACCTCTCAGATTCCATAATTGTGTGAGCCAATTCCTCATAATAAATATATAGAGATATATTTATTTATGTATATAATATATACACATATACATATATGGAGGTACACGTATATCTCTTATTGGTTCTGTTTCCCTGGAGAACCTAATACCCTCCCCATCCCAAATCTAGAGCCATCTGCTCACATACACAGCTGCCAAACACAGACGAGATAACAAGAGCCTCTGGGGCATGCAGGGCCACTGCCCACACTGTGTAAATGTTCTTAAATGCCTTATATTTCACTGTACCTGGGGCCCTGGCAGGCAGCGAGACAGGTTTCTGGCTCTGGAGAATGTGGGTTAGTCCCAGTGGCCCTTCTAGGTGGAGGTGACCCAGTTAGTGTAGTAACCTGGAAATGTCTGCATGTGCATGCCAAACCTGGAATCAACAGCATCCCGGGCAGCTCTGGTTCAATTTCTAAATTGAGCAGACAGCTTAAAACTTCAGCGATGATCTAAATAGCTTCTTTAAGATACACTTAATTCAGATTTAACAAGACAATTAAATTTAACAAGATGCTGTTAAATACCAGTGATTGTTTAATACGGATATGCGGAGGAGCTGCCGTGCAGGAGGCACACATTATTATTAATTACTGCTAAATTATTTTAATCACCAGCATTTAAATCTCAATATTTCTTATCAAATGAGGATACTCAATGTGTAGGATCCTAAATACAATATATAAACAATGATATATAGTCTTTAAAGCCCTTCATTCTTCAAAGGAGCTTAAAAGCTGACATGTATAGTATGTGGACATATACAATGTGTCAAGCACTATTCTAAGCACTTTACAAATAATGCAAATAACCATTACAATAACACCATGAGATACCCCTGTTTTTCTTTCTATTTTATATATAAGGAAACTGAGTGATGGGATGAACACATACCCCAGGGTTCAACAACTAGGAAGTGATAGAATCAAGATTTGAACTCAAGCTGTCCAAATCTGAAGCCCACAAGCTTAACTGCTAACCAAGATGATTGGAGACTTGCAAATGTCTAGTTTTCAAAATCTAGTCTAGTCTAATATGAAAAAGACAGGGGACTTTGGATCCAGATGAACCTGGGTTAGAATTCTGACTTACCAGTTGTGTGATTGTGGGCTCCTAAGCCTATTTCCTCACCTGGACAATGTCAGTATTAATGCATGCTCACATGGTCAGGTAATGCATGTAGAGAGCCTAGCACAGGAACTGCCACATAGTATGAAGCAAAGTTCATTTACTGGACAGATATTTATGGAGCATTATTTCTATACCACCCTGGGGTAGACACTGGGGACCAAATGATAAGCACAAACAATACTATATAGTTCTTTGCACTTATCAAGTCAGGTGTAGTTAGAGAGAGTTGTCCTGGTTCTTTGGCTCCTTGCCTGGAAGAATCACAAGCAGGGCCAGTGCAAAGGAGTGATGACAGACACAAAGCACTTCCACACAAGTAGCTTTTATTGCAAAGCAAAAGTAAGTTCTAGAGAGAGAAACAGGTCTGTCCCTGTGAGTGGAAATGACCCTGAGTTTAAAGACAGAGTATAGAAAGTATAGTACACTCTCAAGGTCAGTAGAGAGTGGACTACTCCAATAAGGAACAGCGTCATCCCATGGTTAGAATCTGTCCTTTATGCTAATCACTAATAATATGTTAAGCTGGGGGTGGACTATTCATATCTTTTCAGGAGAAGTGGGTGGAGATTCCCAGAATTGTTTACCTCCCATTTTCTGTCCTTGTATGGCTGGCTTTGGAACTGTCATGGTGCTAGGGGGTGTGATTTTTACTATGTTAATGAGAGAAAGGTTACCTGTGGACAGGTTGTCCATTCCCCTGCACACGTCTTGAAGGAGGGAAAGTTCCTAAATCACCATTTCCTGCTGTTGTGGTT
>CAUYSK010004465.1:0-14875 GCA_963575035.1 Avahi laniger | reverse complement strand
CACAGTGCTATGAGCAGTACCTGTGACTTAGTCACTAACAGAAATTACAGGTATCTTCATGACACATCACAGTGTTTACAAAAAATTTAAAATCTCATTTATGCTTATCACTATTTCAAAAACACAGTCATCATTAGACCTCCATCAGATCTTGTTATTAATTAATTAATTGTTTTAGAGACAGCATCTTACTGTGTTGCCCAGGTTGGTCTTAAACTCCTGGCCTCAAGTCATCCTCCCGCCTCAGCCTCCGGAAGTGCTGGGCTCACAGGCGTGAGCCATTTTGCCTAGCCTAGGTTGAGCTTTTAAAAGCGCTGCTTGAGGCCAGGTGCAGTGGCTCACGTCTGTAATCCTAGCTCTCTGGGAGGCCGAGGCGGGCGGATTGTTTGAGCTCAGGAGTTCGAAACCAGCCTGAGCAAGAGTGAGACCCGGTCTCTACCAAAAATAGGAAGAAATTAATTGGACAACTAAAAATATATAGAAAAAATTAGCCGGGCATGGTGGTGCATCATGCTTGTAGTCCCAGCTACTCGGGAGGCTGAGGCAGGAGGATCGCTTGAGCCCAGGAGTTTGAGGTTGCTGTAAGCTAGGATGACGCCACGGCACTCTAGCCAGGGCAACACAGTGAGACTCTGTCTCAAAAAGAAAGAAAAAAAAAAAAAACGACGGGGAGATTATCCTGGATTATCGGGTCAGCTCAGCGTAATCATGAGGTCATTAAAAGCAGAAGCTGAGCTCGGAGTTAAAATGAGATTTGAAGATGCCATACTACTGGCTTTGAAGATGAAAGGAGGGGCCACAAGCCAAGAAAACTCAGGGAGACTCCAGAAGCTGGAAACAGCAAGAGAATGGATTCTGTCCCAAAGTCTCCAGAAGTCACACAGTGCTGCCAACACCTTCGTTTTAGCTCCATGAAACCCAGTTCTGGACCCCTGATCTCCAGAAACCATAAAATAATAAATTTCTATTGTTTTAAACCACTAGATTTGTGGTAATTTGTTATGGCAGCAATAGGAAACCAATACACTAGACGAACCCTATGTCCCTGATGTTAAACTTGCTTTATTAATGATGCTATCTTAATACAATTAATTCCATTACCAGAAAACAAATTAGATCCACAATATTACACCTACACCAAAAAAAACAAAAAAACAAAAAGAAAAAAAAGAGGAATGCATATGGACACAGAAAAGTCTGTGAAGTTGTAGGATTTTTTCTTTTTTAAACAACATTTATTGCTGTTATATATAAATATAAATTGGGAGGCATAAAATAAGCTAAAAAATTGTTATATCAAAATCAGCTTACATTTTTCCTTCTCTTACTATAAAAAAATATATAATGAAAAGAATGAATGGACTAACCGTCAGTATTCCTGGCTAAAGCTTTAGATGGTTGTGTAACTCCGGGCAAGCCACCTAACCTCCCTGGGCTACAAACTTCTCCAATGCAAAGGAGGGCAAAGTTTCTAGGATTTCCCAAAGTGTGAGATAAGTAAGTACCCCAGTATATGAAATTATAGCTGTATAGTAATAGCTGAGTCACTAACCAATTTATATAACAAAAAATTCTCTTTTGATGATCTGATTATACAAAGAAAAAAATCTGGGGGGGGGCAAGGGCAACATATGTAACCTAAACATCTGTAATCTGTACCCCCATAATATGCTGAACTAAAAAAAAAAGAAAAAAAGAAAAAAATCTGTCTGGTGCTGGTATGCCTTTAACAACTCATGATACCTGCATCTCATTTTTTAACAAGAGGAACAAGTCTAAGGCTCAGAGCTTAAGGGAAAAGTATCTATCTAGAATTTATTAAAATTACATTTTCTTTGTACTTAATTTCAATTATCTTTATAGCAAATAATACTGGTTTTCCAATTATAACAGCAATATAAATTTTTCTTTTAAAATGGCTATATTTAATGTTTAAAAGTAAATTGATGTGAAGAAAACCAATACAAATAGTATGCAGATAAAGAGAAAACCATGAAGATAGTACCAAAATGACCTGAGTGTTAGAACGCTGTGTTAGATATTTAAGTTCCTTTCAGCTCTAAAGATGAACCACAAGGGCCATGGAGCTTCTCCAGGGCTAGGAGGAGGCTCTTTTATTCTTCAGAGCAGTATTACTAATTCCCAGATGGGCATATATGAAAACTGGAAAGTGGAGTAGAAGTCAGTACACCTGATTCCGGGTTCATTGTAAGCTCACTGTGTGGCCTTGAGCTAGAAATTCCTGAGCTTTATCTTCCTCAACTTCTACATGAGGTGAATTAATTACGATCTATGCTGATTTACATTCAGTCTTCCCTTTTCCACTTAATTCCACACTGAATTGCAACCATACTAATCCACTCAAAGTTCAGCAGCTGGAAGTCACTGATGATCTCAAATTACAAAATCCACTACAGACTCTTTTAAAGCCTTAGTGTATTCGACTTCTTATACCTTCCTACCTTTTAAGGTCCTTATGCTGTTGACTATTCCTTCAGCCCCCAAAGAAAATCTTCAACTTCTGTTGAACATATATCCTCCTTGAAAATCCCTTCTCCCTTAGATTTCCTGGCAATATCGTCTCTCTTGGTTTTATTTATTTATATATATAAAAACATACATTCATTTATTCATTCACCTTCATTCATGCAATAAATATTTACTGAGTACCCACTAAGTGTCAGGCATAGAGCTAAAAACACGAAGGATACAGTGGTATACGAGACAAGGTTCGTTAAACAAACTGAGCACATGAAACAAATATTAACAATTATGATAAGTTCCTCAGAAAAGCACCGAGACCATGAGAGTACTAAGTAAGGGAGCTAGTCAAGGCTGAGAGAGGGGTCGAGAGAAGGCTGTCCCATTAGAACTTCAGTTAAGGCCTAAAGGAAGCAGTCGGCCTGGCCATGGGGCAGGGGTAAGGATGAACACACGTACAAAACTCTGTTCGGGAGAGGAGGGGGAGATGGCTGGCAAAAGCAATGAGGAGTGCTAAACAACGAGGCCGGAAAAACAGACCAGGGTGTCACAGCAGTCAAGGTCTCCCACTGGCCAAAAATGGGACCGGGTAAGCATCAAAATGAATAATGAATGCAACTAACTTACGCATTTATTAAAGCCCATGCATTCGAAACGGTAATTTTAAAAAGTAAAAATCAGCTCTGGTGCGGTGGCTCAGCCTGTAATCCCAGCACTCTGGGAGGCCAAGGCAGGAGATCGCTGGAGGTGGGGAGTTTGAGACCAGCCAGGGCAACATTAACAAGGCCCCATCTCTACAAAAAAATTAAAATAAAAAATGAGCCCAGCGTGGTGTCACACACCTGTGGCCTTAGCTACTTTGGAGGTTGAGCAAGAGGATTGCTTGAGCTCAGGAGTTCGAGGTTACAGTGAGCTGTGATTGTGCCCTGCAACTCCAACCAGGGTGACAGAGTGAGACTCTGTTTCAAGGGAAGAAAACAAAGGTAAAGATCGAAATTTTTAAAAATCCTAACTCCTCAGACACCATTGGCAATGAGGCCACCAACTCTCTTACAAAAATTGTCGATTAAAAGAAAGAATTTTTCCTGCCTTTCCTATACAAACCATGTATCGGGTGATCAAGTAGTCTCGGGGGATGAAGAACAGTTCCTTCTACAGAAGAATTTCGTGTGGAAGGGAGGAAATGAGAAAATCACCATTTTGCAACTGCTGGTAACTCGGCTGCGGCAATGATCATCAAGGAGAGAAACCATTAAGTTAAAGGCTGATGGGGAACTTTGTAAGACAGAGACCAATCTTAGCACCACTGACGGAGACAGCCTCTTAACGTGACGTGATACGAAGCACGCAGCACCACCTGCAAAGTATTCTCGCCAAAAAGGTCAAACCTAAATCTAATCGAGTCCCTAACGGTAACTTCATTTACCAGAATTATGAGGGATGAAGTTAAACAATACTACGAGGAAGCAAACAGAAAAATCCAGAATGGGGGACATTTCACAGGACAACCGGGAAATTCATGAGGGGGAAAAAAAAGAGAGTGGGGAATTTTCTAGACTAAAATTAACTTAAGAGACATAACAAGAAAATGTGTGGACCTTGCTTGGATCACGATTCCAACCAAATGCAGAAAACATTTTGAGACATCAGGGGAAATCTGATTATAAACTGGGCACTAGACAATACAAAGGAATTATTGTGGGTTGGAACGATATACATGTTTTTAGAGAAAGACACATAGTAAAGCAAGGGTGAAATGACATGCTTGGGATTTGCTTTAAAGTACTTCAGTGAAAAAGAAAAAAGGGAAAAGGGAAATAGATAATAACAAATGTGGCAAATTCTGACTTTTGATGACGAGCTGGCAACATACAGGGGTTCACTTCACTGTTCGTTTTTTGTTGTTGGAATTTTCCATAAAGAACAGTAAGTGTTCATTGGATTTACTGACATGATTAATGACCTTAACTATCTGGTAAAGAAAATAGAAACCAGATTAGTATGGGCTAGGAGGGAACTGGAGACAGAAGTAGGGGAGCTACTCTTCTCTGACAACTATTTCAAGCAGTCTGTAAAGGGGAGAAGAGTGGCAGCTGCACTGAAATGTGAGATAAAGTCATTTTTTCTTGTTGGTATTACCAATTTAAGAAAAAGGAAACTTCAGGTTTTTTAACAGATTAACTGCCACGTGAGTTGTATTTAACTCACGCTAGTTTTGAGCCTAGGTCCTCGTGAAGCAAAACCTGGGCAAAACCCTGTGGCTGGTTCATGAAAATCTGTTGATGTTCTTATTGTTACATTTAATATTGACAAATTAATTCTAAAAACATGGATTAAATGAACAGAAGTCAATAAATTTCATTTTTCATTCAATCAGAAAGGAACATTTTGTTTTTGAAGTTTTTATTCTATTTTCATAATAAAACACCGAGGCCCCAAGGAAAAAAAATTTTTTTCTAGTGTGGCAATGTGTTAAATGTGGATGAGAAGGACCACTGAGGAGAAAAATTGAAGACAGCTAGAATAATCAACAGCACAAGGGCGCAAAGGAGGTGGGAGGTTACGAGTTCCCAAGTACAGGCGAAAGAGGAAAGGGTGGGTAGAGGGAGGAAGAGAAAGATTTCACGGTGGGAATTTGAAGGAATTGCAACGAGAGATTCTATTTTCTCTTTGAAGCAGGGGGTCAAGGCTATCTGCTAAAAGTGAGAACAGAGAAATCTGAGATTTGAAGAGACTAAAGGTTTAAAGTAACTGTATAGGAAGTGAGTTGAAAATAGAAACTTCACAGGATTACCAGGCAATGCTGAGGCCTGAGGTTGGTAATCAAGAATTTCTAGAGGTACTATTCAATCTTCCATAACATGCGACTTTTCTCAAGCAATATCCGAATACACAGTTGGGCTTACAAAGACTTGGGGGTATTCAGGCAAATGTGATACAAAAACAGTAAGTTTAGCATAACTGGCAAGAGTCGCTGAAATGGAAGCCATAGATTTAAGCTAGTTGGAGAGAGCAGTAAAGACAGAAAGAGCTGATGGAAAGAGCAGCAAGTATCAGTTGTCTAAAGACCCAATAGTCTTCTGGAGTATTCTGGAAAATCAGTGCTTTAGCTTGGAAAAGAGGTCTGGTGGTTGTAGGGAAAGCTGAATGTCTTCTCCTCTTCATTCACAGGTATTGCCAACTGAGACAGGTGGTAACTCTGACTGGTAAAAGGGAGCTAGTGAGTGTGAGGTCCATGTGGACGGGCACGTGTGTTGAGGGCAGGCAGCGGTCCCAAGCATGCTGCTCAATATTTGGGGGTTAACATCCTGCTGGGCTTGGGGTGGGAGCAAGAGATGGGCTCTCTTCCTCCGCCTACTCAATATTACTCTGGAATCAAGCTTCCTAAATGACATCATCCATATTGACTGCTTTAAATTCTACTTATGCTCTGATGGTTTCCGTATGTTTCTCCTGAGCACACAGCCACATACACAACTACAGAGGGGGCAACTCAAACTACCTACAAACACCTGCTTTTACTTTGGTATTCTGTGTCTTAGTAAGAGCAAGAGCTCATTCAGTCATGCCATCCATGAGCCCAGGATACCTTTATCCAGTCATTAGATTTTATTGATTCTACAACTTAAGTCTCTCTCAACTCCATCGCCTGTTTTTTTTCTCTCCACTACTGACTGCCACTGCCTTAACTTAATTCAGGTCTTCGCTATTTCTTGCTTAGATTTTGGCAACAGCGTCAGAACTAGCATCCCTGCCTCTACTCCAGCCCACCTGTAACCTATCCATTTCTCTTAGAAATAGTTCTAAAAATCTGATAATTTTCCTATGTAGCTTAAATCCTACAACGGTTCATAATTGCTTAAAGGACAGCTACTTATTAAAACATACAAGGCCCCTTATAAACCAGTTCATCTCTCTCTCTCCAACTCTCGCCACTGACCCTGCGGTCAATTATGCATTCAAACTATACCGACCTAGCTGCAGGTCCCAAATGCACTACGCTCTCCCGTGGATCCATGCCTTTGTCGATGTTATTCCTGGAATACCCTGGAAGTCTACCTTGTAGACTATGAGCAGGGATTATGGTTTTCAACTTTATACACCAATGCCTGACATACAATATATACAATAAATAGCTATGACATAACTGAATGAGCCTTCTTCATTTTTGAAACAGCACCAGATTCAAACTCCCACTTTTCCTAGCAAAAGTAAGTGCAACTACAATTACTCATAGCTGGAGAGACTTTATTTCAAGAAACAAATACTTCATTTTTGCTTTTTTCTTCTTAACTACTTGGACATTTCATTAAACTTTGTATTTTTGCAGGACTGTAGAAAAGAAGAATGACTGGAACACCAGAAAGAATGAATTCGGACACAACTATTCTATTATCTTTATCCTACTGGTTACGTAATCCTTGGAATTCATGTTTAATTATTAATCTTCAATGACTGAGTAGGATGGATTTTAGCCAGTAATCAAGTTACCTAAGAAAAATGAAACAAAAGTGACTTTAAGAGCTACCTGACTGTGGAACAGTGAAGAGAGCATTACACAGGGAGTCCAGGAATTTGAATGTGTGCTCCTGTGCTTCTTCTTGAGAGACGTGAGGATAAGTCACAACCTCTCAGTTTCCTCTCTTTATCCATAAAATAGGGATGGCAAAAGTAATATGTCATAGAGTTCTTGTGAGAATTAAATAAGTTAACCCATAGAGGATAAACCCTGGAACCTACTGCCGCACCAGCTAATAAGGAAGCTATCAAAGACTAGTATCAGACTTGTGTCGAAAGGACTTGGGAGCCAACTTGAAGAGGCTTGCATTGGCTGAAGAGGGAATAACTCGATAGGAATAATAACTGCAACGGATTAAAAAATAAATAGTTCAAATGCTTGAGTTACTGACATTAAAAAAAATTGGTCATCTTTGGAGAATGCTAGACAAAGAACTCTTCATTTTGAAAACTAGTAACAAAAGAAAGGATCAAGCAAACAGATAAGGTGAAGCGTCTCTTTATAGAAGTATTCCAACAAATAAGTGGAAAAGGAATTGAGGTAGAATAGCACCATTCTGTAACCTCTAATGAATTAATGGATCGAGGTAATGATCACCAATGGCTGCTAACATCACATGCAAAAAAGAGACAATTAGACATTATATGCCTCTTGATAAAGAACACAATACCTAGAAAGCAGTTTTGCAAACAAAAAACTGATCAATATAAATAAGCCCCCAGATACAACCCAATTATTAAGAAATACAGACGACAAAGGAATATGCTAAGCTATGCCACAGGAATGGAATCGGTAAAGTCTTGACGGAAAAACTCTGAGGTCCCCAACCCCTGGGCTGTGGCCAATTAGCGGTCAGTGGCCTGTTAGGCCCGTTAGGAGACTGGCCGCCACTTACCACCACCTGAGCTCTGAGCTCCACCCACACCCCATCCCCAGTCCACAGAAAAATTGTCTTCCGTGAAGCTGGTCCCTGGTGCCAAGAAGGTTGGGGACCGCAGCTCTAAAGGACAAATGATCTGATTTCTCCAAAAAATTAAAAAATAAAAAAGAGAGATAAAAGGGGAACCCATGGAGATATAAGACAGGCAAAATTAAACAATACTGTTTACATACTTGAGTGATGCCACTATAAAGAAAAGTAAGGAAATGATCATCACAGAACCCAGGACTGTAGTTCCTCTGGCAGGGAAGTGTTGGGAAGGGAATGGAGGTGGACTTCTGAAGTGGCCAGCCAGGGTCCATCTCCTGACATGCGCAATGGTTGCAAGGGTGTTAAACTCACGTATAATCCATTAAGTTGTACTTTTGTGCAGTTTTCTCTATTTGTGTTATTTTTAACAACGACAAAAATGTAAGTGGAATGACCCTACACAAAGGATCCTAATCATGCCCATCAGTCTTCTCCCCAGCTGCTGTCATACATAAACATGAAAAGTAGCTTAAAGTCCCTTAGAATATAATATTTACAATTCTTAAAAAAAAAGATAACACACTAAAGTATTTCAAACAATGCACTCAATTACGTTAGCTATTATTGTTACAGTTTTATATTTGGAGATGAAAACATCATACTTACTAGTTTGCTGCTGTTGCTGTGTATTAAATCCTCCAAATCCCAGTCCGGTTCCCAAACCAGTACCTAAACCAGTACTACTTCCTGTTGTTGTGCCAAACCCAGTACCAAATCCAAAACCTTTGTTCTGAGTACCACCGAAGAGTCCTTTGAATGAAAAATTGGAATTGCGTAAGTTAAAAAAAAAAAAACAAAAAAAACCCCTTAATCTCTACCTCATTTACTTCTACAAATGACATAAGACGGCTTCTTACCAGTAGTGCCTGTGTTAGCCGGGGCAGAAAAGCTGAATGCTGAACCTGCAGTTGTAGATGTTGTTCCAAATCCTCCAAACCCGCCTAATTAGAAAAGGATGAAAACAGAAAGGAAAAATCTTTTGTATACATAAAAGCAATTTCTTTTTCAAAGTATAAGTAAATGCTACATATTAAATCAAAATATATTTATCTAGTTTTTCCTTTCTCTACTTTCAACATCAATTTTTAAAAAAATTATATTACTAATCAAGAAGGCAATATGTTGCAAGAAATAAGTGACTAAGTATTTAAGATAGAAAAATCGAAATGTTATATATGCTCAACTAAAAGGGAGATTAATAGTAACACCCAAGAAAACATGTTACGCCTATTGTCGTAACTCAAAAATGACTATGTATGTACTTTTAGAGTAGGGGCTGCAAATTCAAATGCCTACAAGATTTACATTGATAAGATTAATGAGCAGACTGTGTGTTTACTGACAGGTGGAACTGTTTAAAGTGAACAGTTTGGCTGGTCCGATGGGAGTGGGTTATCGGGACTTTTTAACAGTAGTGACACTGAAGCTGGTATTCAACCCCCCACTGCTAAATTTGACTGGCTAAAAAAAAAAAAAAACAGATAAAAAAAATAAAGTGAATAGTTTGTTTAAAAAAATAGCTGCAATGTCTAAATTCCAGCAGATTACTATTACAGAAGAAGGGTACTTTAGTAGTGTCGTATATTTCCATTTTTCCCCAAGAGAAATAGAAAAACTGGATTTTCCGTGTAAGATTCATTGATTTTTAAACCCGAATTCAACTATTTTCTTGAAACTAATTCAAATGGTTTAAAAATAGTATTCCACACATATCATGTGGGCAGACTTGTTCCAGATTGCAACCTTGGTTTTGGCAAATTAATTTATATCTACATTAGCTTATATTTCTGCTTAGTTGGTGTCAAGACTAAGTAACTTTTCAAAGGAAACGTATCAATATACTTACCTCTATGCAGCAAGAATGTTTCTTGAAGGAAAAGACAAAGGGAAAAAAAAAACCACGAGTGGAGGCAGTGGCAGGGAAGGTGAGCAGGGTTCCCACAGGCCTCTGCACCACAGTTGGGCAACTCAGACAAATTTTTAGAAAAGTCTAGAGATGAAATTAATCTTAGCTATATCTAACTTGACATATAAATGCAATGCTAGCCAATCCAAAACTGTTTTATTATTTTTAACTCATTTCAGTCTTTTAGCTAATAATCCATAGGGTGTCAAAAAGCCTTTCAAGACAAATGTTTGATTCATTTAGTGCTGAGTTATGCCACAGGTTTTCTGGGATTCTATCTTTGATCTCATACATTTCTAGTATACAAGACAGATTCATCAATATTTTAACATAAAAGAAAAAACACAACCATTTGATATTAATCACATAATTTTTGGAAAACTATTCAAGAACAGACTGCTTGTTCCATGCAGCCACAGCCAAATATTCTATTTACTTGTAGGTTCTACTGCAGTACTGCAAATTGTAAAGATTTTGATAAAAATCACCTAAAGTATTAAGCATTGTTCTTAATCTCTTTTTATTACTCCTCACTTCCATAGAATCACTATGATATAATCTGAATTGGCTACACAATAAAAACATTAGTTTGTATCTCATCATGCTCCATAACACCAAAAATGTTTTATTACTAATAACAGATCTCCAAGGATACAAAATAAAATATAAACAAGAATTTCTATCAGCCCTTTGTTGCAAACTAAGCTAATTAACACATAAAAGTAGTTAAAACAGTTATATTATCATAACTCAAATGTAACAGTGATAACTCCAAATGAACATGAAATCAGCAAATACCAACAGGTTTATTTATTGTTGTTGAATTATGAGCTGAGTGGCTTTATTCAGAAACACACATTTCAAAATAAGGTTTCTGTTTTACCCAGTGCCAATTTTAAGCAAACAGGAAAAAGTAAACATACTAAAGGATAATGATACATAAGCACTTCAAATATATCTTAAATCATAATAGATTATTTTACCTTTGACATTTTCAAATATTCGTCAAACTGTTTTCAACTCAGATGTTAGGGTGATATTCACATTGCTATAGTAAGTGAATGAACAAAATACCAGACTTCTCAAATGAGTTTTAGGGACTAAATGATGTTTACCAAATGCATATAATTGGCATGGGCATAAGAGGCATAATGTAAGAGAATATGGACGATAAATTCATATACGAGCAGCTGAAGAACAAGATTTTTCTATAGGGTCATTGAATGTAAAGTACATATAAACCTATTTTAAATTTATATGTATACATATATATCTCCATTGTAGTTTGTGTTTTGCAAAATTTTTCATCAGTTTCAAACAATCCATATAGATATGAAAATCTTCATAATTATCTTTTTGAATGTAATGATATCTAGCCTACCTTTTAGAACTCCATGCTATTCGACAATAAATTAAGCTGCTCTCTCTGAGCATTTCCCAAAAATCCAGTAACGATTGGGGATTCTTTCTATAATTACACAACTTATACAAATGTATCCTAATCTTCTGAGTTCACCAAAGAAATACATTATCATCATTATCATACAGGTTAAAAAACAAGAGAGATTACTGCTGTTCGTATAAGACTTGTTTCTCTTTGGAAACACAAGGACAATAACATGAAATCCCAATGAAAGATGCAGAAAAATGACAAATGACTGCAGGAGTCCAAGAATCCAGGAAAACAGGCCTGACCGGTGAGCTTATATTTTGGAAGAAATATCTAATAACTTAAAAGATATATTCTATCCAAAATTATAACCAAATTCTTATTATTTGGAAGATACATTCTTTTCAATTAAGTGCAAATTTAACAGGGGAACATTATAACTTGCATGGCTTTTCAAAACCACCTTTAAGACAGTCAAAACTTGATACAAATGTTTTTGATTCGATGTAAGGAAATGAATGTCCTTTCTTTATTGGAGAAGTCACTGTTCTTTCCCAAACTCCAGGAATCAGGAAATATTCTTGGACTCCAGCTCCCAACACTCGTTACACATACGACCCGCAGTATCTACCTGCACTTGCCAGACTGTTACCAAAATTGAACGGAGTCGCCGAGGTAGTAGAAACACCGAAATTCCCAATATTAAAGTTCACTGCAGGATTAGCAGTTAATCCGAAACCCCCAAAATTAAACCCACTGGCGGTGGAGTTGGCAGTCTCAAGCCCACCAAATCCTGATAGGCGTGTAGGCAAAGAAACAAACAAAATTTTAAAAAGGGAGAAAGGGAAGAGGAAGAAAAAGAAAAGAAAGCAAGACAAGGATTAGAAGAATCAGCAGGTTTCGCAGAAGTGAACAAACCTGACTTCGCTCCAAACAGGTTAAGAAAGCAGAGGAGGTGGGGATAGAAGGAGCAGGAGCGGGAAATCCCATATCTGGGACCACCAGGGGCTTGGGCGAAGGCTCCACTCCTCTGGGGTGGAACCGAGAGAGCCGCAGGGCAGCGCCCCGGGATCCCCAGTCCTATCTCGCCGAATCCGGCAGCGGGAGCCACGCGAGCGTTTCCGCCCGTCGGGCAGCGGTGGAGAAGGCAGAAAGGGTCTCGAGAAAGGGCAGAGGGGAGCAGCCGCCAATCTCTCTGAGTCGAACTCCCCGGCGGCGGGAAGCGAACCGCGGCGGGACAGGGCCCTGCGGGGACCCACGCGCTGTGAGCGAGGTCCAGGCTGGACCTCGAATACCCCCGCGGCCTCCCCAGGAGCCGCCTCGGCCCGCTCTGCTGCCTCCCGCCCTTTTCCGATGCCTCTGAAGTCTCCGCGCAGGCGGGAGACCCTGGGATCCCCAAGCCGGAAATTCTCGGACCGAGGGGGCGGACCAGACACTTCCCCTTTTTCCCCGGAGAAGAGCCAGGGGGGGATCACTCACCCGCGGGAGCCGCGGTGGCTGCAGCGGTGCCCGAAGTGCCCGAGGGAGCCCCAAAATTGAAGGCCATGTCGCGAGAGCAGAGGACCAACGAGCGGCTCCCGCGACGCTCGGTGCGCTCCTCTTTTCGGTCCGGCTGGGAAACCGCAAGCCGAATCACCGAGTTCCACCTCCTTTCTGGCCTGACCGAAGACGCTGAACGCAGCGCGGGCGCAGGGAGTAGATGGTGGTGAGGGAACGTCCCTCGGACCTGCTCGCTTCCGGGGGCCTTTATGGCTTCACGTGGCGTGAGGTATCACAGCTGCGGTGAAAGGCTGGGGAGCGCGCGAGGGCTGCCGCCCGAGAGCCCTGCAGCTGCTGCGGGGGGTTCGTCGGGAAGAGCGTGCGGGCTGCGGTCGCTAGGCAGGCAGGCGCGCCGGGCGGCCGGCGTTTGCGCGGTGGACACCGAAGGTGCGGCCCTGGCGAAGGGCGGCCCCAGGGAGTCGGGAGGTCTCCCCCGAGCCAGAGAAGCTTGAGCCCGGTCAGCGAGTAGGCGAAGGAGAAGCGGCTGAGAGGAGGCACGTTGGAAGAACTGGCAGAGAATGGAATAGCAGCAGACATGTCTCATTTACTGTGTGCCGAGCGCTCTTCCAACCGTTTTGCATATTTCCATTTAATCCTCCGCTGTCTCGTGAGGTGGGCTTCTGGTATCCCCGTGTTATGGAGGAGGAAACAGGCGCAGAAGGTCAGGCTGTGTCCGGAGAGTCCGAACTCCTCACCACGGCGCCGTGGGGAGAGCCGGGGCGACACGGGAGAAGGGCCCCGGTGACGGTGACGCGAACTAAGGTCCGTGCTGTCCCATTGTGGTTGTAATGTCGTTTCATACTCGGAATAACCCGGGAGAGGAGATTGTGTTGGCACCTGTATCGTACAGGTGAGACGGGAGGACTGAGGTTCAGAATTAGTAAGCAGCTTCCCCAAGGTCACCTTGCTGGTAAGTTCTGGAGTCTACTTTAGAACCCGGTTTCTTGACTCCAGAGCCCCGATTTAGAAAAATTACATTATATTACATTGCCTTGTAGACCATGATGAGGATTTCAGCCAATTTCATGACGGTAATGGAAAAACCTTGAAGGGGTTTTAGACAGAAAGGTGGTATGGTGAGAATGTTATTCTTAGACGATCCCTCTGGCTGCTGACAAGGAGAATGGAGTGGAGGGAGCCAGCATGTCTGAGGAAGGTCGAGCTTTTAGGGGTCTGTTGCAGCTGCACAGGAAGGAGATGACAGTGACCTGGATTATAGTTGTGGCAGTGAGAGAACAAAGAGAACAGATTTGAGAGGTATTTAAGAAATAGAACATGTAAGACTTGCTGGTGGTTTAGACGTGAGTAAGGATTCGAAGGTAACTCCCTGGTTTCTGGCTTGAACAAATGGGTGAATTATCCGATTCCTGCAAACTCAGTGTGCACGGACACCCACTGCACTGCCTTCTCTCACCACTGGTCACAGATGCAGTATTTATTAGTCTTTCCTCACAAGTGTGTACATTGCATAAGGACAGGAACCACGTCCCTCTTGTTCTGTGCCCAGGACAGTGCCTGACATATCACAGGGCCAAAGATACACCAACTGAGTGAATGACGGGTTGGTAGGAACCAGATCTTGAAAGATCTTCCACGGCATGTTAAGGAGCTTTGATTTAGCAGATAGCCTAATGGTTAAGTACTTAGCATACCTTTTTAAAAAAAAAAAAAACTAATCCATTGGAAAGGAAAACTCAAAATTAACTTACAGAATCTACCAAAGGCCAAGGAATTGGAGGTGCAAAGTATCTTCATAAATCGGGGACGAGGGGAAGTTAAAATGAGAGGAACTGTTTGAAAGTCCATTTAAATACTACAGAGCTCCCCAAATCCCCTTCTCACTTAACGCTGCCAAGTGATGCTTCTTCCCCACCATAGAAAAGGAGTGGAGGTTTATTCTGTAGAGTGATTAAAATAGTAGCGTTGGGCCGGGCGCGGTGGCTCACGCCTGTAATCCTAGCACTCTGGGAGGCCGAGGCAGGAGGATTGCTTGAGCTCAGGTGTTCGAGGGTGCTGTGAGCTAGGCTGATGCCACGGCACTCTAGCCCAGGCAAGAGAGTGAGACTCTGT
>CAUYSK010004462.1:0-11866 GCA_963575035.1 Avahi laniger | reverse complement strand
TTGCATTTCCCTGATGATTAGAGATGTTGAGCATTTTTCTTTATGTTTTTGGGCCATTATTCTGTCTTCTTTTGAAAAGTTTCTGTTCATGTCCTTTGCCCACTTTTTGATAGGGTTGTTTGATTTTTTCTTGTTAATTTTCCCAAGTTCTAAGTAGATTCTGGTTATCAGCCCTTTATCAGATTTGTAGCGTGCAAAAATTTTCTCCCATTCTGTAGGTTGTCTGTTTGCTCTTGTGACAGTTTCTTTGGCTGTGCAGAAACTTTTTAGTTTGATCAGGTCCCATTTATTTATTTTGGTTGTTGCTGTGATTGCCTTTGGGGTCTTCGTCATAAATTCTTTGCCTAGGCCAATGTCTAGAAGAGTATTTCCAACATTTTCCTCTAGAATTCTAATAGTTTCACTCCTTAGGTTTAAATCTGTGACCCCAGCAGGCTGTTTTAATAAGTCCTCAGGGTGACTGTGTTGCACCCTCAAGTTTGAGAACCGCCGCCCTGCTGCCTGGGCTTGTGGTGAGGATCAAATAGGCTAATGCATGGAGAGAGGCTAACTTAGGGCCCGATGTGTGACGATCACTCGCAAAGCTCATCCTCAGTTCTTTCCCTCCATCTCACAGAGCTGCAGTGCAGATTAAATTAGCTAATACGTGGTGGGAAATGCCTTGTGAACTCTGCAGCACCAAACACATGAGAGTTCTGTCATTGCTAGGGAAGGTTCTGCTGCTTCACACTTTTCTGAATTGTGAGTTTTTATAGCCAGGAAATACTCATTTTATATTCTGAATAAACAAAGGGTATTTCCTTTTTGTGAAAAAAAGGGATTAAATAAAAACCACAAAGGCTCCAAGCTCTTGTCCTACGGGCGTCCCAGGCCAGAAGGTTCTTTCTGGCCTTGTCCTTCAGATCAGGGTGATGTTGGATCTAATCTCCCTGGTGCTTTCCTGGCATCCAAGGACCAGTTATCTGGTTCCGTAACCACAGTCACCTCAGCCATGCAGCTGGTCTCTCGGAGAGCAGGCATGTCCTCTGTTTCCCTGTCCAGCCCACAGAGGCCGAGTGTTGGTTTAGGGTTCAGGAGTGGAGGCCTGAGGCTGGGGAGATGCTTGGGGCTGGACCAGTAGAGCTCTGAGCTACACAAGCCTAGCCTCATGCAGGGTCTCCCCACTGGAGGCAGGGTCTGGCTGCAAACGGCAGGGTGCAGCTGGCTGGCAGGCAAGAGCCCAGGAGGAGGTATAGAGCTATCACCCTGGGCCCTGGCAGGCCTTCAGCTGTGCTCAGTATTGACCCTCCTGCTTCCTGCTGGTCTCAATCCTGGGAATTCCAGAGGGCAGGCACAGCCCCTCCAAGAGCCTATGGGAGCCCATGGAAGCCCATCTGAGCACCGGGAGGAGCCAGTGGGCTTCCCTGTGAACCCGCTCCAAGGAAAGCTGTAGAGTAAAAAGGCTGAATTCAAAGCAGGTGTGTGAAGGTGGCTCCAGCCAGGAACTAGAAAATGGTTTTCCACAAGGAAGAGAATGAATCGGAGAATGTTTCAGCAAGATCTCGCAGTCACAGAGGGAGAAAGGCCCGTTTCTCAGCCTATTGCTCTCTTCCTTTGCCCCACTGCCGCGCCCAGAGCCATGCCACAGGGCCAAGAAAGAAAGACAGCACCTCTGCAAAGACTCTTTTTTATTGGTTCTAAGATGCCCACTCTTCCCACATCTTAGCATATCTGAAATTGGGGCATGTGATCAATGGCATCGAGAAGCAATGGAATGTGGTAGTTGTTCCCAAATGCTGAGAAGCAGTGTGTTGGATGCTGAGAATGCACAGAAGGGACTGAAATGATTAATTCCAACAATTGTGAAAACAGTGGGGAACAAAGTATAAAAACCTTGGCTAGCATGCGCCCTGTCTGACACAGCGTGCAGGAACGACGGGGGATCATATTTATATTAGATCTTGAACTATAGCTCTTCCTGACTTCCAGTCAGTTCACAGTTCACGTTCACTTTTTTGGTGGTGTTGGGTCAGTGTTACAAGTGTTTAGCAACAAAGTAACTGAGGCGCTATTTTTTAGTTTGGAAAGTATTCCTTTAAGGAGCAAGCTTTTCAATAACCTGACAGGCATTTGATTTATGCCGACCAGGAAGGAACAAATACTAGCTGCCACCTCCTTGTGTCTATAAATGTTGACTCAGAACTGGTATAACTCTAAATAAACTGGTTCATTTAGCTCTTCTCTTCAGATGATTTTGCAATCATTAACTTGTGACCAGATCGGCTGCAATGACTTCTGGGTGAAATGAAAGGGACCCGTCCGGCTCTCATAAAGATGCCTGCAGATTCGGGGCAAGTGGTTCATGCTGTCCCCTCCTTCCAGGACATGTGGCCCAGCAAAATCTCAGCCATCATGAGAGTGAGATTTATTTATGGAAGGCCCTGGTGACAGTGGCAAGTGGCGCCAAGGTGGCCCCTCCTTAGCGTTCCATCTTCTGGGAACTGCATGAGAAATGGAGAAAGGAGAAAAGGCAACTCTCAAGGCTGTGCGACAAAGTTCTGTAGCAGGTCTGAGGCAGTCATGCAAATGACTGTTTCCCCTTTTGGCTTTGCCTGCCAGGAATCCCAGAGGCAAATTGGTGCTTCCAACTTGAGTCAGTGTCTGTTCTTTCATGACCCACAAATCTAAAGGATCCCTTTGGTGTTGCCCTTCTAATTTATGGATATTTTTTTCCTGATCCTAAGCCAAAATGTTGTAACAAATAGCTTTCTGGCATTTTTATGTAGAACAGTGCTACCATATGTTTTCACCGCTCTTTTTTTCTGCCCCCACCCCCACCGTGAATACCATGGTTTAAACAGTTTTGCTTTTAACAAATTAATGCAATAATGAAATAGTTAAAATTTTCCCACTTATTAATCAAAGGCAGATGTAAAAACCAAAGTTTTCAATTTTCCTGAGATAATTGATTCACATTCATTCCACAGATATTTATTGAGTGTTAAGTGCCAAATATTAGACTAATGGCAAGAATAGTGCCAAGAAAACGATGAACAAGGCATGGTCCCTGCCATTATGGGACTGAGACTCTGGGGAGACAACAAGTAAGCAGGACCTTACAATCCAGAGGAGAGAGACCTTACTCACTGTTCTGGGACAAGGATTGAAGGAGGCTTCAAGGAGGAGGTGATGTCCAAGCTGAGACCTGAAGGACACTGAAGAGCTAGCCAGGGAAAGAGTAGGGTATGAAAGGGCATTTGGGACAAAGGCACCACCTTTGCAATGATCAGCTAGGAAGCCGGTATGTTCTGGGGATTACTGAGGACCTCAGTGAGGAGGGAAGGGGCCGGGGGCCAGACCGTGAGGAGCAGGACCAGCCAGGAAGGAGTCAGGGCCCCATTCTGGAGGCAGGAGGGTACAGCTGGAGCATTCTAAGTAGGAAACTGACATGTTCAGATTAGCATTTTAGAAGGAGCTTCCTGGCTGCAGGGTGGACAGTGGATTGAGTGGAAAACACCGGAGGAAGGAAGGGCAGAGGGAAGTGGGGGAAGTGGAGGGGAGTCTGACCTGTCGATACAATTTGGCCAGAAATGCAGACGCCTAACATTGTAATTGTCCGGTACGGCCTGATCGTGATGAGTGCCCGTCTGCATGGGGCTTCATAAGGTGTTCACATGGGCACCCAGACTGCCACTGTTGCCTAGCGGGTGGGGGAGGGGATGCTGATGTAGCCAAGCCCTGCCCCCAGGTATAAATGAGGCCAGGAAAGCTCAGAGTTGTCAAGTGGCCCCAAAAGAGCTTGAGAGCAGAGTGAGAACTTGGATCGCCTGCTTCCCACCGGATTCTCCTTCCAGGTCATCTGGCGGATGCTTATTTATGCCAAGCGTTGTGTGCCCTGCACTGCACATCATGCCTTTGAGGAAATGCAGGGATTTTTTAAAAACGTAAATAATGTAGATTTGCCAGAAACAAATTGTGCCAAATTAACTCGCTTTTCTTCCCTTCATCAGGATAACAGGCTTAGTGGTTAAAGGAAACACAATAAACTTAATACTTGTTGACATAAATAAGTATTTGATTCGGTTCTTGGGACATGCTTGTGGGAAATGTGGATCAAAGACCAGTGTGGTTACTAGGAAAAAAAAATAGAATTCAGTCATCATTGCTGTTGGCAACACCCGGCTGGGAGGATGTCAGGGCTCCTCTGGGAACAAGCCTGAGTGGATCCCCTTAGGAATGACATCTCTCGGGAAGAGGACAGACAGCTGCGTGTGGGGATTGGATTCGGAGAGCAGCACGTTGCAGGGGAGACACAGAGGAGAGAACGCATGTAAACGCAGATGCGTGCCAAGAAAGCGTATCGGGGCGAGCGGGCCTGGACTGCAGGAACAGGACGTAGTGATCTAGTGAGCAAATACCACGTGAGGGCCAGGCTGCAGAGCCTGCCTGAAGAGGAACGCTTGCATGCCCACATCTGCATTCATCTGTGTACCCGTGTGCTTGGATGCGTTTCTCCCCACACACGCTCTCCTCCACCTTCCATCCAGTTAACGTGAGTGGGCCTCTCAGCTGGTTTCTGAGTCGCACATATGTGCGTTTGCAGCTCACGGCTTGGAGCTGTGCTTAAGTGAAGTCTTAAAGCAGCTCCTCTGTTTCCTGATGGCAGTTCTCCAAGAGTCTCCTGCTCTTGATAAACCTTTTGGTGTGAGGCTTAACTTGTCCATCGGCAAGTGGGAAGTAGGTAGCGTCCCCATCACTGAGTAGGACTGAGTGTGCAAGGATGTCTGGTCAGAAAACTTGGTATAGCCTGGAAAAAAACTGAAAACTGCAGGAATTGAATGCTTCCTTCCACATAACTGCCCCATCAAGCACGGGTACTTCTTGGGTTAATAGCCAACTATTTGCTTTCCAGGGAAGGCTAACCTGTCAGATTATCACTGCAGAATTTTTCCCTTCAATGGTGATTTTTGAGCTCAAGGCTGCTGCGTGTAGAGCAGTGTACTAGGGCCTCCAGGGGGAACAAGGGGTGAACATGGAGCCATTTCTCCCCCCGAGAAGAGTTATCTACAGAAGGCGGGTGTAACTGCGCAGTGTGTGTGTGGAGGGGCCTTTCCACAGGGGCTGCACAGGCAGATGCACAGAGCCTGGCCCGGGGACAGGTGCTTGGGAAACGTTTGTTGACGAATGGGGAAAGAAAGGCTTATCTTTTTCTTTCTTTCTTTCTTTTTTTTTTAAATCTCTGGGAGTCAGGGAAGGCACCAGGGAGGAGGTGACACTTGATCCGGGAAGGTAGGGTTTCAGAGGTGAAAGCAGTCTGAAACAAAATGCCACATCACCTATGCATATCTTATTAGAAGTAAAAGGCACGCAGGGAACCCTAGATTTGTGTTCAGGGAAATGAAAGGGAGAATTTGCTCTAAAAGATTGGAAACCAGCCCCTAAGAAAAGAAGTAGAATTGAGACTATTCAGCAAGGAGGGCCTGAGAAGCAGCGTGCACGAGAGTGTAGACCAGGGTCTGGGTGCTGCTCCTGTGCTATGACATCGAATCCTCACAGCAGCCCTGGGGATAGGTTTTGCTACTTCCGTTTTATAAGTGAAGCCCAGAGAATCTAAGAAATGTGCCCGAGGTCACACAGCTGGGATTGACAGCTTGGGCAGGTGCTTCCGAAGCCCTCACCCCTCCCGCTGCACTTCATGCCTCTCTGGAAAAGAGACAGAAGTAGCCTGGATGAAGGTCCTCAGATATGAGAAGAACCCCCCAAAATCGAGCTTTTTAACTATAAGGGAAGACTTTAAGTAACAGCAAGAGTGCTCTAGGTTAGAAATCAGAAAGGACTTCTTCATCGTGAAAGCTATTAAGTGAAATATTGGGTCAACATCAGGTCAAAGTTGAGGGGCCGCTCAGCCCTCACTTTAGTTCAGCTCCATCTGGGGAACTGCGGCAAGTTCCTGTCTTTTATCAGGGCCCCTCTTTTGGTTATTCCCAGAATCCCCAGCGAGTGTTCACAAAATCACAAGTCTCTGCGTTGCTGCTTCTCACCTGCAGCTCTGGGCCACGTGGAGAGCTCATGTGCCAGTCACCTCTTGCCACCTCCTGGCAACGCCACTGCCCAGCTCTGGGCTCGCCGAGAGCAGAGAGGCTGCTGTCATGGAGAGCGTGAACTGTCGTGATTCCGAGCTCAGCCTTGCCACTTACTGGCAGCGTGACTTTGGCACGTTAGTCAGTTATGAGGGATATGCCTCAGTTACCTCATCTATTAAACGAGAGTGCAGTACCTGTGTCGCAGGCTGTTAGGCAGACTGGAGTAACTGGTACGTGTTAAACATATAGAATGGGACTTGGCAAACTATGGCCTAGGGGCCGAATGCGGCCCACTACCTGCTTTTATAAATAAAATTTCACTGGAACACAGCCATGCACATGTTTGCATATTCTCTGTGCCCGCTTTTGCACTGCAACAGCAGAGTTGGGCGGTAGTGACAGAGACCGTGTGGCCTGAGAGGCCTGAAATAGTTACTGTTTGGCCTTTAGCAGAACAAGTTAGCCAACCCCTGATATAGAATGATGCCTGGCATATAGAAAGTGCTCATTAAATGGTAGCTTAAAAAAAAAAGAAAAAACAAACTTACTAGGCGTTGGTAAACTCCTGGGACCTGAACAAGGCAATTACAACCTAAAAGGAAAATCCAAACAGACACAGTTGTCATCGGTTCACTCCTGAGGGGATGATGCCACCCTGCCTCCCCCGTGGCAGGAGACGGTGCCGCCAGGCTGCAGTCCGCCTGAGCTCCCCCTGCCCCGGGGCCACGCCCCCACTCCTTTTTCCTGCCCCAGGACAATAGACGTGGACAGCATCCAATTCCTTCAGGAAAAGCCTCCTCCGTAAGTGCGGTCTGGTCCTTCCTTCCACATGCCCAGCTGGGCGATCCCACGCCCAGGGCTCCTCAGCCCCTGCACTGCTGCCATTTGGGGCAGATAATTCTTTGTTGTAGGGGGCTGTCCTGTGCACTGTAGAATGTTCCCTAGCTTCTACCCGCGAGATGCAGTAGCATCCCTCCAGTTGTGACAACCAGAAATGTCTCCAGACATCACCACGTGCCCCCTGAAGGGCAAAATCACCCCAGTTGAAGAGCACTGGCTTAGTCTAAAATAACATCACACGTGGGGCAACAACAATCCCGCCATGACAGCCAAAGCTGCTATTTAGAAAAACAATGTCCTTTGCGAGGGCACAGACCTGCTAAGGATGCATCCAGCTCGTAGCACCGATCATTGCACGGAACGCCGAGCGGCTCAGCAGGCAGTGCCCGCGCTTGGACCGCGATGGCCGGGGCCTGCCTCGCGTGCGCGGGGCTAAGACGGCTCAGCGACGTGCCGCCTCCCACGGCACCCGGACGGTCTCCCCCAGAACGTGGAAAATGCTCGTGAATCTCCTTGCCCCTGACCCCACGCCAGCTTCGTCGTTTTTACATCTGATTCCACCTCAGGTGACAGGAAGAAACTGTTGGCAGCTATAAAATAATACTTGATTCTTTCAACCAGTCCCTAATGATTCCCTTTGTGGGCTGGTCACGAGGGTGCGTAACCTTCGATGTGTGGACGTGCAGACAGGTCACTACAACGGAGCAGATGACGTTCGCTGGCCTCGTGGAACACAGAGGTGACCAATAACCTCCGTTTGGCAGCAAGGGTGGCCGTCGGCAAAGGCCTGCCCGAGCAGCTAACTCTTGAAAGAAAAAGGAGCTAGCAGGGCAAGGAGAGTGTTTATGTGCATGGGTGGTGTGTGTTTTAGGGGTGAGGATGGCATCCCATCGCAGGCGACAGGGGCCCCAAAAGCAGGTGCTCACACGAGGTGCAGTTGGAGAATCAGGTGGCAGCAGCCTAGCCTTTGCAGTGCGGCGCTGGGAGACAGTTCTCCACCGGCCTCTCATGTTGCAGGACATCTGTGCGCAGAGGCACTGACAGCTTTTGCTCTAGACTTGCTTTTCAAGGATGTTTATGTAGCAAACAGTCTTGGATGATAGTGATAATATCTCCCTCCAGGTCAAAGGGCAGATTTATTTGCTGTCAATATAATACAGATAACGTCTCCTTCAGGGGCAAATGTTGGGCAGGTTTGCTAGCCCCCCCTTTAAAAGGTTGAGGTGTCCTAAAGCTTGAGTTCCTCAGCCATGATGCTGTGCTCAGTTTGCATGCGCCGGCGTCACCTGGCCCTCATTACATCATTCTGTGGAATCAGGGCTTGGGAAACTGGTACCGATGTTACTCTGGGTACTGTTACGAGTATTAGACTATCCTTTGTCCCTGACCTAGGAATCTCGTGTCTTCTGCTAGTATCCGTGAAACTGTGTCAGACTAACTTGTTAGCTTGTGGGATAAAATCTCCAACCCTCCACAGTTTCTGACAGGTGGTTAGTGGGGAAAGCAAAGCCTGGAGACGTGGGTGGGGTCACGAGGGTGGAGTGTGCTGCACTACAGAGCTCGAGATTTACCCCGGAGGCCCGAGGAGAGGCCACTGGAGAACTTTCCACAAGGAACTGTCTGGACGCGGTGTGTATTAGGTGTGGAGAGGAGAGGGCTGGAGGGTGAGCGTGGAGATACACGGCCAAGGAGGGGTACAGCGACGAGCTGTGGGTCTGGAAAAGGGCTGTGCCAAATTTAAGACGAACTTTAGTCTACCCTGGATGGCATTTTTTTCAGATCCAGGATTCAATCTAGATAACCTACTGCACTTCTTTGTGGCATCTCCTTAGACCTTTCATGCACTTGACATTTCTGAAGCATGTAGACCTTATAGCATTATGACACATAGAATGTCCCTTAATGTGGGTTTGTCTGAGGGTTTCTCACGATGAGAATCAGGTTGTACATTTTGGCACGAATACCCCAGAAGTCATGTTGTGTCCTTCATGTGCATGATGTCAGGAGGCACACATGTCAGTTGTCCTGTTATGTGTCAAAACTTGGATTATGTGGTTAAGATGATATCTGATAAGTTTCTTCATTTTAAAGTTACCATTTCCCCTTTTATATTTAATAAGCAATCTTGGGAACATCTTTTGAGTCTGGGTGTATAAATTTGAATATTGATTATGTATTAGATAATAGTATTATATTATTAAATTTCCGGACTTTGATAATTATTAATATATTGTGGTTATATAAGAAAGTGTCCTTGTTCTCAGGAGATACACATTGAAGTATTTAAGTATGACAGGGCATGATGTTTGTAACTTTCTCTCCAATGGTTTAAAAATAACAATAACATATATATGGGGGGAGAGAGGGCACAAGTATGCCAAAATGTTAACATTCTAGGTGAAGAGTATATGGGAATTCATTGTGCTAGTCTTATAAATGTTCTGTATATTTAAATATATTTTGAAATAAACAAGATTTTTTAAAAAGTCACCTAAAAGGGTAAAATTGTTAGGTCTCAGATGCCTGGAAGTGGGGGCTGAAGACGAGAGGAAAGAGTAGACTGTGAGTGCCAGGTTTCTGGTGTGGTGACTGGTACCACCAGCTGAGACAGAGCTTGGGAGAACCCTCCAGATGGAGGCACGGGAGGAAAAGTTGGTGAGTTTGGTTGCATTAAAAAATTATTTGTCTGCCTGTCTGACTTCCCTTCCAGTCATGTCTGATTTTGGGGTCCAGTGGGGGTGTCCAGTAGGCAAGTGATCTGGAGCTCAGAGGAAACCTGGGCAGCAGGCAGAGCTGGTGTTGAAGCCATGAGAGGGGACAACATCATCCCAGGGGATGGCATATAAGAGGGAGAAAGGGCCAAGGACCATGGCGACAGCTGGCATTAAGGAGCAGGTATCCACAGACAGCTGAGAAAGGGCAGGGAAATGGGAGGAGAAAGCAGAGAAATCAGTGTCCCCAGAAACAGAGGTGTCAGAATTGGGGGAGGGGGCTGGTGCCACCAGGGTCAAAGGCTACAAGAGCAATCGAATCAAGGGAGATACTTACCTGAGCAGATAGACACTGAAAGTCCACAGCTGATAGTTAGCTCAAGGTCACATCCAGATTTTCCCCTGACTTCCTGTCTACACACCACATCAAGTCATGGCTTCTCACCCAACAGCCTCACGCTCTTAACAAAGACAGGCACTGAGAAGGCGGTGGGGAGGGGGAGCCAGCACCTTTGCCAGTGGGGAGGGGTGGGGGTAGACAGGTGAACCAACGATGGAGAGCGCCTGTGACATTTCTAAGTTGCTCTCTGCCAGGAAGGGAGGCTGTCACCAGTGCAGCCTCTGCCCAGCGTCCATTCTCCCAGCGGTTCCCTTTCATCACTAGGGAATGTCCCTACACCACCCTGTATGGAACATGCCTTTATGGTCAGGATCATTTGAAGTTTTTCCTTTTCACTCAGGAGCTTGTGACAAATAATAGCCTCGTCGACCCCCGGCCTGCGTTTCCTGGAAACCCGGTTGTATTTTCTGCCTCTTCCTTTCCTGCTGGCTGCCTCCCGGTTCTATTCACAGCTGATATTCTAAAACTCAAATAGGAGAAACACTAATGTTTTATTTCAGTCAACAACTATTATACACAAGAGAATTCCTAGCAGTTTAACCAGAGTCAAATATTTAAACAACAGTGAAATGCAACCCTATGAATGGATAACCAAATCGTGGTATACCCATAAAATTTGGGATATTATTCGGTCATACAAAGGAATGAATTCTGACCCATGCTCCAACGTGGGTGAACCTTGACATACGCTAACTGGAAGAAGCCAGCCACAAAAGACCCCATATTATGTGATTCTGCTTATGAAATGTCCAGAAGGGACAAATCCATAGAGACAGAAAGTAGATTAGTGGTTGCCAGGGGCTGAGGGGAGGGAGAATGGGAAGTGACTTAATAGGTATGGAGTTTCCTTCTGGGGTGATGAAAATGTTGTGGAACTAAATAGTGGTGAGGGTTGCACAACACTGTGAATATACTAAATGTTCCTAACATAGATTTTATGATATGTGTATTTTACCACAATAAAAATTAATTGAAAAAAGGAAAAGCAACCTCGCCCTGACACCCAGAGAGAAAAAGGCCCCAGCTCTTCTCCACTTTGCACATTAGAATCACCTAGGTGGCTTTTAATTAGTCTCTACTCAAGACCAATTACAAGATCTCAGGGGCCGGGGCAGAGTTAGAAGCTGTCAGAGATTACGGTGTGTAGCCACGGAGAGAAAGGCTGCTGTAGACGAGTGGTTCTCAAAGTGTGGTTCCTAGACCAGCAGCATCAACATCACCGGGAACTTAGAAATGCAGACTGGCCGGGCGCGGTGGCTCACGTCTGTAATCCCAGCACTCTAGGAGGCCGAGGCAGGAGGATAGCTTTGAGGCCAGAAGTTCAAGACCAGCCTGAACAACAGAGTGAGACCTCCATCTCTACAAAAAATAGAAAAATTAGCCAGGCATGGTGATCTGAGCCTGTAGTCCCAGCTACTTGGAAGGCTGAGGCAGGAGGATCACTTGAGCCCAGGAGGTTTGAGGATGCAGTGAGCTGCGATGATGCCACTGCACTATAGCCTGGGCAACAGAGTGAGATCCTGTCTCAAAAAAAAAAAAAAAAAAGCTTATTCTGGGGCTCCATCCCAAAAATACTGAATTAGAAACTCTGAGAGTGGGGCCTAGAAATCAATGTTTTTTAAGAAGCTCTCTAGGACTGCGGTCCCTGACGCCTGGGCGGTGGCCCAGTACCAGTATGTGGCCTGTTAGGAAAACAGGGCCATGCATCACCACCTGAGCTCCACCTCCTCCCTCCAACACCTCCATTCGTGGAAAAATTGTCTTCCATGAAACTGGTCCCTGGTGTCAAAAAGCTTGGGGACCGCTGCTCTAGGAGATTCTGATGCACCCTCAAGTTTGACAACTACTGTTCT
>CAUYSK010004461.1:0-10237 GCA_963575035.1 Avahi laniger | reverse complement strand
CCCCCCCGCCCCTAGTTTTCCCGGTGTCTCTTAACCAATAAAAAATCTTTTAATCTCTTTAAAGCATTTGTAAGTTTGATTTCATTTCATAATAACTTAACACTAGTTTAGTGTTATTTCAAATGTCAGACTTATTCAGAGTTAACTTTTCTCCTCCCCAAGCTCAGACCTGCTTGAGTATTGGAATCCTGCAGTAGTAAAAGGACATGTACTGGTTTTCTCTCTTAGTTGTTTGCTAATTACTATATGATTGGGTAAGTAGCTGGTCCAATTGGGATCTGGTGTTGGAATACTCTGGCAATATATTTCAAATGATGCCTCTTCCCACCCCACCCCTTGGCATATATTAATGGAGTCCATAGCAATTTTTCTATTGGAGTATTGGGAACCTCCCACTTGAACCTTTCAGTGTGAAGAATGCTTCTTGTCTGGCTGGCTATATACAACTTCACCCTTGGCCTCTGGTCTTTTAGCTGTTTGCCCTTCACTTGGGGTCCCTCAACTCGTCCTCTAGGCTGGAGTAAATTCTAAGAAATCCCTAAACTGTATCCCATTCTCGAGGTCATATTTGGTTCCCAGAAAACCTTCACCTCTGGCCCTTCTTTGTTGGAAGAGGAGCTGGCTCCTAGGGCAGCCCTCTCTACTCTACCATCAGAAAGGCGCAGCACCAGCCACAGATCTTGCCTTTAGGATTCATAGGTATAAGTCAGATTTCTGTCCTCTTGTTCCTCGAGCTCTTGGAAACACATTTGAAGCTCTCCTTAGACATCTGAAATCTCCTCTCGTTTCACTTGAGGTGAGGTGAAGTGCAGCACGCTTAAATCTTTCTTGAAATAAATCCTCTTGTCACTACACACCCACTAGAGGAGCTAAAATGAAAAAGTGTCAGTGAAGATGAGGAGCAACTGGAACTGCTGTATACTGCCGATAGAAGTAAAAATTGACATAATCATTTTGGAAAATACTTTGGCCTTATATACTAAAGCTGAACATATCCATTCTCTATGACCTAGCTAGCCATTCTACTCTTCTGGCATATGTATACATATGTTCAACAAAAATATGTTTGTAAAAGCCCTGTTGGTGATAGCACCAAACTGAAAATTGCCTAATTACTTATTGACAATAGAATAAAAACAAATGGTGATACAGTCACAAAATGGAATGCTGTACAGCATTCAGAATGATCATTCTACAACTGTACATGCCAATATATGATGAAGCCAGGCACAAAAGAGACTATATGACATCATTTACATAAAATTCTTAACATAGGCCAGGTTACTCTGTGTTATGTTAGTAGTCAAGAATAGTGGGGTGACTGGCTAGAGGAAGTTTGAGGGAGGAATCTAGGGTGCTGCTAATGTTATGTTTTCTGATCTGGTGCTTGTGTCATGGGTAAATTTAGTTCATAAAAATTTATTGAGCTGCACACTTACACTATGTGCAATTCATTTTTGAGTATTTTATTTCAATAAGTAATACAAAACAAAATAAAACAATGAAAATGAAATTATCTATCTTAACTTTTTAATTTCAATCTCTTATATGAGCTGGAGACTGGTGATCTGTTTATGCTGGAAGACCCAGCATTGGGCCACCCCCTTTGCAAATCCTGCATAGATGAACCAGCCCCTTGGCTTAGAGAATGTGGTTACCGGGCAACTATTGTTCTCTTCTCAGCCTTTGGGCCTCTTTCTGAGTCTACAGGAGGAATTACATTTATCATCCTGTTACATAAATGATACCCTTGGTACAAAGTTGTCAGAAGCTTGGGGATCCAAATGAGGACTCTTCCCATGTTCATTGGCAGGTACTGTAGGTCACAAAGTGCTAGAAGCCATAAAAAGAACAAAGGTTTACCAAATGGGACCTGAAGTGACAATTATTTCTACATCGGCCTTGAGGGTCATAATTCAGGGCTCGTACTGCCCAGATCTTCTGGTAATATCCCTATTAAATCACATGGGATATGGATTAACACAGCTATAGGGCTGAATTGGTAGATATTTTTGGAAAAATACATCAGAGGAGAGAAGAGGATTAATCTACATTAATCTTTGTCAATTATTTTATTATGATGTAGGCAGGCACTCTGAAATTAGCAAATATTGAGATTCTTTTAGCCAGATTGTTCTTTCTCATACCCACATTTACCTTGGACCCCAACAAGACTGCACCTATTGAAACAGTGCCCAAGTAGTAGGATATTTGGACAGACTCTCTGAAAGAAGATGATTACTAGTCACAGGCATGAATATTTTTGTTTCCAGAGACATTCTGACAAATTGTTTTCCATTTGACAGCATTAAAAGCAATATATGGGATTATCAAATTTCTCTCATCCCCATCAATATTAGATAATATTATTTATTTAAATTGTGCATATGTATGCATATATGTATATGCATATATATGTAACATAAAATACATAGTTTTCATAGCTGGAAATGGGCCTTCAACATTTTAAGTTTAAAAGGAGAAAAAGCATATTTGCCATAATTTTATCTTCTACTTTTTAAGAAAAATCTTTTCAGCACAAAATGACTATTTTATTGAGTTGCTGTTCTGACAAAATGTAAAACTGAGTTTCTGATTAATCTCTAGCAAAGAAACTCTATAAAGGAATATAAAGACAATGGTCTCAGATTCCTCAATTAGTTCAAAAATTGACAATTACATTAATCTCAGAAGACCTTGGTAGATATTATCTGAGGTGGTATCACTCTTCTGTTCATTTTATTGTCAAATGTCAAGCTAATGACAGAGTAAATTATTAGCAATTATTTTTCTCTCTTTCAATAGCTGGAATATGAAGCAGTTCCTGCATTTTTCTTATTTGTAGTTTATTATAATTCATGCTGTAGTTTCAGAAGAGATTCTCCTATAACTATCTGAAATTACTATTATTGTGATATACGAGACCATTTCTGAACAGGAAAATTTCTTAAGATATACCAAGGAAAATGATGGGGTTCTTGGAATTTTCTGTTTTAGTATATTATGAAGAAATAAGAGATTTGCTTTACAAAACTTACTTAGAATCTTTTTTAATTTCAAAATATTTAATAATACTAAGGGAGTATAAATGTCTCTGTTACACAAATAACTCGTATAATGCTTAAGTCAGGACTTTTGGTGTGTCTGTCACCAGAATAGTGTTCATTGTACCCAATAGGTAAGTTTTTATACGACATCTCCCCTCTCACCCTCTCTACTTCTTGGTTTCCAATGTCCTTTAAATCTCTTTCTGCCCATGTGTGCCCATAATTTAGCTCCCACTTATTAGTGAGATCATATGGTGTTTCGTTTTTCATTCCTGAGATACTTGACTTAGGATAATGGTCTCCAGTTCCATCCAGGTTGTTCCAAAAGACATTATTTCATTCCTTTATATGGCTGAGTAGTACTCCATCGTGTATACATATATATATATATATATATATATATATATATATATATATATACACCACATTTTCTTTATCCACTTGTGAATTGATGGGCACTTAGGTTGGTTCCACATCTTTGCAATTGTGAACTATGCTGCAACAAACATTCAAGTGCAGGTGTCTTTTTGATAAAACAACTTCTTTTCCTTTGGGTAGATACCCAGTAATGGGATTACTGGATCGAATGGTAGGTTTACTTTTAGTTTTTGAGGAATCTCCATACTGTTTTCCACAGAGTTTGCACTAATTTTCAGTTCCACTGACAGTGTATAAGCATTCCTATCTCTGGGCATCCATGCCACCATCATTGTTTTATGATTTTTTAATAATGGCCCATCCTGATAGGGGTAAGGTGGTATCTCATTGTAGTTCAATTTACATTTCCCTTATGATTAGTGATGTTGAGCATATTTTCATGTTTGTAGGCCATTTCTCTATCTTCTTTTGAAAAACTTTTGCTCATATCTTTTGCCCACTTTTTGTTGGAGTTGTTTGTTTTTGTTTTTACTGATTTATTTGAGTTCTTTGTAGATTCTGGATATAAGTCCTTTGTTGGATGTATAGTTTGTGAATATTTTCTCCCATTCTGTAGGTTGTCTATTCACTCTGTTGATTATTTCCTCTGCTGTGCTGAAGCTTTTTAATTTAATTAAGTCCCATTTATTTATTTTTTCTTGTTGCTCTATTTGCCTTTGGGGTGTTAGTCATAAATTCAATGCCTATGCCAATGTCTAGATATTTTTTTCCTATGTTTTCTTCTATAATTTTTATGGTTTCGTGCTTTACATTTAAGTCTTTTATCCATCTCGAATTAACAGTCAAGCTGAGAGCAAAATCAAGGATGCAATACCATTCACAATAGCTACAAAGAAAATGAAATATCTAGGAATATATTTAGCCAGGGAGGTGAAAGATATTTACAAGGAAAAGTATAAAACACTGATGAAAGAAATCCCAGACAATACAAAAAAAAATGGAAAAACATTCCTTGCTTATGGATTGGCAGAATCAACATCATGAAAATGTCTGCTGTCCAAAGTGATTTACAGATTCAACACAATTCCCGTCAAAATACCAACATCTAATTTCACAGACCTAGAAAAAATAACCCTAAGCTTCATTTGAAACCAAAAAGATCCTAAATAGCCAAAGCAATCCTAAACAAAAAACAAATCTGGAGGCATCACATTAACTGACTTCAAATTACACTACAAGTGTGTAATAACCAAAACAGCATGGTACTGGTATAAACGTAGAGATATAGACCAATGGAACAGAATAGAGAACCCCACAATAAAACCATATAGCTACAACGAACTGGTCTTCAACAAAGCAGACAACAACATACACTGGGAAAAGGAAATTCTGTTCAATAAATGATGACGGGAAAAGTGGATAGCCACATGCAGAAGAATGAAACAGCACCCCTATCTCTCACCATATACAAAAAATTAATTCAAAGTGTGCAAAACTTACTTGAAATCTTACAACATTATTATGACATACTTCATACTTGGGAAGTTATATTATTAAAATAAAATAAATGACTATTCTGTTTTAGTGATGATATTCTTAATCATATTTTCACATCTATCATATATCATTTTACAACAGTTTTATTGAGGTATATTTACATACAATACAATTCACCCATTTCAAGTGTACAATTCAATGATTTTTAGTAAATTATAGAGTTACGCAACCATTACCACAATCTAAAATGATTCCACTTTCCTACTAACATTCACTCCTCAGGCTTACCCCCAGCCCTAATCTGTTTTTTGTGTCTATAGTTTTGTCTTTCCTGGACATTCCATGTAAGTGGAATCATACAAGATGTTGTCTTTTGTGTCTCGCTTCTTTCACTTAATCTATTTTTTAAAAAAATTCATCTATGTCATAGCAAGTAGCAGTAGTTCCTTTTCATTGCTGAATAATATTCTATTGTATGTATATCCTGCATTTCATTTATCTATTCTTCATTTGATGGACATTTAGGTTGTTTTTTGCTTTTGACTATTATGTACCTAAAAGAGCTAAAAGTAGAACTACCATTTGATCCAGCAATCCCATCACTGGGCATCTACCCAAAGGAAAAAAAGACATTGTATAAAAAAGACACCTGCACTAGAATGTTTATAGCAGGACAATTCACAATTGCAAAGATGTGGAAACAGCCCAAGTGTCCATCAATCCATAAGTGGATTAATAAAATGTGGTATATGTATACCATGGAGTTCTACTCAGCCACAAAAAAGGGTGATCTAGCACCTCTTGTATTATCCTGGATAGAGCTGCAGATCATTCTACTAAGTGAAGTATCACAAGTATGGAAAAACAAGCACCACATGTACTCATGATCAAATTGGTATTAATTGATCAAGGCTTATGTGCCCATATAGTATTAACATTCATTGGGTGTCGGGGAGGTGGGAGGGGGAGCAAGGGATGGGTATATTCACACCTAATGGTGAGGTGTGCACTGTCTGGGGGATGGACATGCTTGAAGCTCTGACTCAGGTGGGACAAAGGCAATATATGTAACCTAAACATTTGTCATTTGTACCCCTGTAATATGCTGAAATTAAAAAAAAGAAATGACTGTTATGACAATTTTCTCCAGTTTTATTACTGTGTTTTGGGTGGAGGGTTTGCCAGTCTTTGTGTTCTACATTCTGGAAGTCTTGCCTCCTCCAAATACCAGTTTTTAAACCTTTTAAAAAGCAAAGACATCAAGGCATCTTCTTCAGGCACATACCTTTTCTCATATATATATATATATATGTATACATATATATGTGTGTGTATATATGCATTAGTTTACTGAAACTGAGCCTGGGGGAGGTTCTATTTCTGACTGTTTTTTATTAATAGAGCCTAAGAGGGAAAAACTTCTGTTATATGGGTTTAGATAGGCTAAACAATATTATTCCATGATAATATACTAAGTTGAGAATACAATAAAACATAATGTAAGATCTGATTATCCCTTCAGATTTGGGGAAGCTATATATAATGTGCTTTCCTTCCTTGACTGTAGACTCTCAGTTCTGTCTTCTCAACTTAGAAAGTCTATTGGGCTTCCTCTTGGTTCCTTCTCCCTCAACCATGGCTTGGGAACTGTGTAAGCAGTAAGCTGGGGCAAACATAGATAGGGCTCATGTTTTATTTGTTTCCCATTTTTCAGGAATGATAATCCTCCATTGTACATTTTTTTAAAAAAAACAGGGTTTTATATATCTTTTATCATACTTTTTGGTTTTTTTAAAGGTGGTAGAGTAAATCCAGTACATTTCCCTGCATCTCGCTCAAAATAAATAAATAAATTCTCGTTCAATAAATAAATCCTTTATTTTAGATATTATATTTTTAGTACTAGGATTTTTATTTACTTTTTTGTTGGTTTATTGGTGTTTCTAATTCTTATTTCTCTCTGTGGTAAGTTTCTATGTGATATTTTCCTTTTTAAAATGAATGTTTGTACCTTTTTAAAAAGGAACAAATGGCTAATGATGGCTAATTATTTTTAATCAGAAAAGTAAAGAAATTAACATGGATATTGTACTCAAATTTGTTCTCAAGTTATATATATAACCAAAAAGAGAAAGCAAATGAGAGTGCAGGTGATGAAAGATAGAGAGAAAGAAAGAGAAAAATACAGAGAGAGAGAGAGACAGAGAGAGAGAGAGGAGAAAGATAAATTGAATTGAAATACAAATGAAATTACAAAAGAACTGCAAATTCTCCAGAAACATTTATTATTAAGATAATACCTACCACTTGCCTAACCCAGTGATAGATACTATACGTGCGTGCGTGTGTGTGTGTGTGTGTGTGTGTGTGTGTGTGTGTAACCTTTGTTTCCCTTTCCCTTTCCCTTTCTTATTGGATAATTTTTTCACATTTATTCCATTTGAAATATGTTTTTGAGAAACAACTCAAATGTTGAGAATATAGGAAAAATCTTGATTTGGAACTTACATTGTAGGGAGTTGTTGAAGTAGACCACAAATAAGTGAACAACACTGACTCCTGTTTTTCAAAGAAGAAAAAAGAGTCAGGGTGTATCTGACTTGTTCCTTCCCATTTCAAATTTGTCACTGGCAAATGATTTGATGAACACATATCTATCAATCAATCACTTTTTTAAAAGATTCTCTGGTAATTCTGATTTATATGAATGTTTAAGAACAGCTGCTCTAACACATGATTTCGCCTGTTTGTGTTGCAAATAACCAAATTGTCTAAAACCTTGTCACATTTGTTTAGTTCTTATATTTCATCAACGTACTTAATCTGGTTTAAACTTCCCTTTTTATCACACTCTCTGGGCACAAACCAATGATGATGAAATCTATTTATAACACATTGATTTAGACATTAGATAAATAAAGTACAGCTCCTAGATTGCAAAAAGTATATAGGGAATGTAAGATAAAACAAAAACCATTGTAATAGGGAGCCGGTGATACATTTTATCAAAAGAGTGCAAATGATGTATTATAGCCATTTAAAGACTGAGATGCTTTCCGGAAACAGAGGCTTTTGACAGGATTAAAGAAGAGACAAATTTTAGATAGGTAGATATAGGAATAATTAGGGCATTCCTAATAAGTGGATAACATAAGCAGTAGAAATATAAGTTTATGTCTTCCCTGTAGTGATTTATAATTTTGATAAGCTCAAATAGTGTTTCCTTCTTAATTCTACTAGGCCATTATATTTTGATTTGTTATAACACCATAGATTCTGTCTCCCAGACTGGACTTAGTGGCTAATAGTTTATATCTGCCCTTTTTGGGAACTTTGTTGGAAATGGATTGACTCTAGTTGAATAGCTGACACCAACACAAGTGGATCCTTTTGTTTTAGAATTTAACATATTGAAAATTACTTTCTAGAGTGAGGTAGAAAATAATACATAAACATCAACTATCAGTACACAGTAATTTTGCACTTCACTATTTCCACATGATGTGCTAAAAATTATAAACAGGGATACTTGGAGGAAGGATAGGGTAGAGGAAATGGCCCCCCAAAAATCAAGTTGACAGGTGCCAAAGTATTCTGACAAAATTATCACTACTTTCTTGAGTGCCTACTATGTCAAATATACTATTATAGATTCTAGATAAAAAGAAATATAAGATGTGATGGTCTCTACCCTCAAAGAGCTTATAATTGAATTAGAATTAAACCCCTTCTCTACATAAGAATAGCACAACAAAACACAGACAGAAACTAAAAGAAAACTCTGTTGTAGCAGTTTTTAAACAACTTCTATGAAGAGTAATGCAAAGTCCTTAAAATAGAATTGGCTGGAAGAAACAAATGAAAATGATTATAGTTTACTTGTGTTAAAAGCTAACAACCTATAAGGTAGGTAGATTAGGAAACTGAGGCACAGAAAAATGAAGTAACTTGCCCCAGGCTTTTTAACTGGAATCAGTGACTCAAAACCAGGTTTGATGGACTCCAATATCTGGGACTTTCTATATGTCATGATGTCTCCCTGTAAAGGAATAAACATGAATCTTATTTTGCACCAATAATGGAGCAACATTGAATATATGCACCTAGTTTAGATTATTTTTCCTTATTCTATTTACAAGTTCTCTACCAGCACACACATACACACATCTTTCCATCAGTAGTAATATTTAATTAATTACACACATGCTTTACAATGGCTCATTGTGGATTCACTCACCAAGCTCTGAGGGGCTTCATACTTGTATAGAACTGTCCTGTTTATTCTAGGAAGAAAAAGGAAAGACAGTAAGAGCCTAAGCTGCACTGCAGAGCTCCCATATGCCATTTAAAAATACTTAACTAGTGTTCACTTGCAAATCTCTCATTATAAAATTCTCACACACACACATACACACACACAATCAGTTTGTCAGTTAATTGCCTGTGGCGAAAGTTAATGTTCTAATAAACTAGGTATTAACTGATGTAATGAGTGGTATCGTGTAGGTTATCACCATTATAAACCATACTTAACAGTTTAGAAAATCAATAACATATTAAACAAAGGTTAGTGCTTCTGGAAGAGTTCCTTGGCAAACAGTGGCTTTCTGACAGATAGTGACTGATTTTTCTGCTTCTTGGGAAGTAGAATATGTTCTTCTGCCTTAGTAACTATTAAGAGTTTGTGTTTGTGGAAAAAAATTACACACACACACACACACACACACACACACACACACACACACACTGGTGAACCATAGAACCATATTGCAGCTTCCGTCAATGGGACTGCTCATTTACAGGTTTATATATTGGGGAGAAGGCAGAGAGAGGGAGGCTGGCCAAAATCCAAGTGCGATGCTTGTTTTCCTTTGTTTTCTCCACATAGGAACCCTTTTATTGACTTAGGATAAATAAATGAAAAGCATATAGAAGGATGACATATTTGGGAGTTTCTTTAAATGTGAATTTGCCATCCCCAGTAGTCAGGAATGGTGCTAATCTGGTGGAAGGACTCTTCACTCTGTGGCTATTTACTTAACATTGCTATTTATAAACATCATCTTGGAGCTGCCAGGTAGAGGAATGCAGATTCACAGAAGACCTAGTGGCAGCAATTCCCAGGCAAGATCATCTGTGTTATGTCAGAATGTATTCCCCTACCTGAGCTTCCGGAGAATAACTGGGAAATATTTGCAAGGACAACAAATGGAAAACAGCACAATTCTGCCTAATCATTCTCGAAAGAATGGGTTCACAGTCTATATTTAAGCGTGTTCTATTTTAATTGGAATTTCCCACCTCACACTACAAGT